>CAWUFW010002681.1:1800000-2095363 GCA_963921515.1 Calotriton arnoldi | reverse complement strand
TGGCTTGTGTGAGGGATGAGCTGTGGGTGTGTGGTTGCTTTCTCTTGGGTGCTGGCAGTGGAATGGCATTTGCAAAGGCTCATGGTAGTGATTTGTGTCCTTTATATAGGTGGAGTTGTTGGTGTGTCTTTGTTCTCTGTCCCCACCCCCAGTATTTATTGGCTTGGTAATTGCTTGTTTGGCCTTTTTTGGTTGATTTTTCCTTTGTGCTGTTTGTGTATGTTGGAAACGTTCTTGTGACCGAGTCGGACCCTGCATTGGTCTCGTACGGTGTTTTCCGTTTCGTTCACGCTGTGTTTGTGCAGTTTTGTATGCTGCGTACGCGTCGGTCGCGGTGTATTGTGTTGCTTCGGCTCGGTTTTGTATGCGTGTCGGTCGTACGGCTTGTCCTCCGTCCGACTCGGTCGTGTTTTCGCGCCTTGCATCGTACTTTGCAGGTTGGAGTTGGCGGGTACGATTCGGTCGGATTTGTTCCGGGTGCGTGTCGGTCGGTTGGATTCGCGTGTTTTCCGGCCGGATTGCTATTTTCCGAGCGGGTCGGTCGGTCGGCTTGGTTTCCTGACGTGTCGGTCGGATTTATCGCGGCTTGCATCGTACTTGGCGTGTCGGGCGCCACTGGTACGTGTCGGTCGGTATTTTTTCCGGATCCGAGTCGGTCGGTGCTTTTTCCGGCCCGAATCGGAATCGACCCCTAAGTGTCTCAGCCAATATATCGGGCTGCGATTGCATCTGCATGTAAGTTTGTGGATAAATGACTGCCTCTGTTTTTCACCTCTCTGGTTCTCTAAAAGAGAACGAAATGGAACACATGGTTTGCATACTGGAAGTGTTAGTGAGTATTGGGTTTTTGAAGTGTGTGTACAACTACCTCCCTTAGTGCTAGATATATATTAATTGTACGTGTCTCTATGAGTGAATCTTTATGTGCTCCATTCACTATTTCACTGAGTGTTTTTGCATCTTCTTGCTTTTGTAATTAAGCATGACGAATTAAGTGCTGGCTTATATCTAGTAGAAGATGAGTTTATTCATGTATAGGAGTTTAAAATATGTAGGTTGGTCTAGGCCCAAAACATGATACAAGGGCTACTTCTCTGCATGTTAGACTTGAAAGTGTCAGTTCTTTAGCATATCTGTGAATAAATATCTCACTTTGTATCTGCTGCTGTCATTGAACATGTATGTAAGTTTCTCTGTAAATAAATGCCTCTCTTTCTAACCTCTATAGTTCTCTAAATGTATCTCTAAGGAAATGCATGTTTGCCTCCTGGGCGTGTTAGTCAGTATTAGGTTTCTTACGTGTGTGTGCAACTACCTTAAAAGGAAACTTATCTACAGTACAACAACACTTTATGTATTGTGTAGGACTTTGAAATGTGAAGGTTGGCCTAGCACTAGAACTATATGCAAAGCCTAAACTGTACAAGGCCTAAAACATAATACAAGACTACTTCTCTAGATGTTAGATTCAAAAGTGTCAGTTCTTTAGCAGATATGTGAATTAGTGTCTCAGTCCCTATATAAGGTGTGATTGCATGTGTATGTAACTTTCATGCTAAATGACTATATGTTTTCATAACTTGTATGATTCATAAAATATGTCTGTAAGGGATGCATGATTTGCCTCCGGGATATGTTACTGAGTATTAGGTTTTTGAGGTGTGTGTGCAACTACCTTCATTAGCGCTATATAGATATCACTTGTGCCTCTATATATGAGTAAATGTTTAGGTGCTTCAATCACTATGTCAGTGGGTGTTTTACTACCAGTCTGCTTTCCTACTAAGCTGTGTCAGATTAAACTCTGGTTGGCAAGGTGAATGTGTAATGGGATACATGTGTTTGTATGAACGCATATAGCTCAGTGAATCTTCAGAGTACATGTGTTACCTTTTAAACACATAGCAGCCTACTCTATGGGCTAGCTGCAGCCTACCTCAGTGACCACTTTTATCTCATAAAAGATCAGTCTATTCCTTGTGCAGGTGTTTAAAATATGATGGTTGGGCTAGCAGTAAAACTGCATCCAGACTCTAAACTGTATAATTCCCAAAATATGATGTAAAGGCTACTTCTGTGCATGTTAGATTTGAAAGAGTCAGTTATTTTGCTGATATGTGAATGAATGTCTCAGTTGTATCTTGGGCTGTCATTTGTGGGCAAATAACTGCCTTTGTTCATAACCTATTTGGTTATCTAAATGTGTCTCTAAGGGGCTGCATGCTGACTGTTTTAGTGTCTCTGTGCTTTTGTATTTAGCTGTATCACATTAAAGTCTGGGTGGTATAGTGCATGTATAATTGGGAACATGGGTCTGTAGGAGTGAATATAGCTCAGTGAATCTCCAGAGTATACATGAGGTATGTTTTAAGCATATATCTCCCTACACTATGACCTAGATACACCCTTCCTTAGTGTGGAGTTATATGTTCTAGAAGAGAAGTTTATACCTTGTAAAGGATTTTTAAGAAAGAAGACAGCCCTAGCAGTAAAACTGCATGCACAGGTCAAATACACCATACCCAAGAAATAATGCCTAGCTTTCTACTTAGTTACGTCAGAAGAATGTGTGGATAGCACACTGCAAGTATTCTTGAGTACAAGCTTGTTTATAAGCACATATAGCTCATTCAGATATTCAAAGTTCATATCTTACATATTAATCACATAGTACCCTGTGATATGGCCTAGCTAGCAATCCCATAACATGTTTAAGAAAATGTACCAGTTTCTGGCTCTCTGTTCTGAAAGCTGGAGAAATGTGCACATAGATACCTAAATGAATACTTGTATTAGGAACTAGAAACTTATCTGCAAAAGGTTTTGATAGTGCTATATATATATAGTTTGTGAGTATGTTAGTGAATGTATACGTTCTTCTGGTGAACCATGACTAGGTGAGTGAGAGCCTATTTACTTTAAAAACATGTATGTCAGTTACATCATGGGTAGTATAGTCTGTATAGTACTTGGCATAATAGTGTCCACATGATGAGTAAGTTACAGAAACACAAATGGACAACTCTCACTTTTTTAAACCAGAAAGAACCCTGGTTTATGGCATACCTACAACATATGTCAGAAGTCAGCTATATGTACTAAAACATACATTTAATACTTAATAAACTGATTTTACATGCTGGCAGAGAGAGTCCAAAGGCACACTCTGTTCTAGTTAGCGTAATCCATATTTAAACACTGCATTTTTAACGATGCCTAGCACTTTTATATTACACATCTCACTCTAAATAAAATTAAAGAACATATCTCCACATCTATGCACATACAAATCTGCCCTGTAATTATCCAACACCTACACTAAAGGGTCAGTAATACATAGCTTTCACCTTTGACAGATTCATAATTAATATACAGCTACAGTGTGTGGTTTCAACTTTCAAATGTGAGTGTTCTAGTCCTCTTTTATAATGGAACAAATAAGACAACACCCAGAATTCAAATAAAATAATTTGTTGTAAGCAGCACATCATGTAAACGTTCACATCTTATACTATATTCTTATATATAAGTTTAACCATTAGTGCGCAGTCTTTTCTTCTATGACTTACAGAATGGAGTAAAGGAGTACAACTGCAATATAAAGCTACATGGGAACACATTGAAAACGAACTCCACAGACACCTAGGGGCCAATTACGATGGTGTTTGGAAAGGCTCCGAATGGGATTCGGATTCGGAGAATCCGATTCAGAACCTATGTTCCTGACCAAATCGGATACATTTCCGAACGACCAACTACGATGCAAGGAAACTTTTTGGGCTGTCCGATTTGGTTCTGAGCGGCATTTGGACAGGCCGAGTCATTCGGAGCCGAATCGTACAGCTCTATGGACTCTGTTTCTGACCGAGCGATTACGATGTCTGATTCTGACAGCCGTTCAAAATCGGTTTGTCCGACGCGAAACGGCTGTCGGGATCTGAATTTGGGGGCCTGTAGCAGGCCCCCCTTCATCCGTAGGTCTCCGATTGGGGCCCGTGGGGTTATCCATGGGACCCCTCTGTACAGCCATGCACAATGTGGCAGACACCATGAGGTGCCCGTCACAGGGTGCAAGGTTTTCTCCAACCACCCCTTTTTTCAATGGGAGCCTGTGTTCTCGTTCGGAACACAGGCTCCCATTGAAGTCAATGTGAGTCTGACCGAACGACGTTCGGTAGCATCGTAATTGGTCGTTCGGACTCGCAGAACCCGATTGGGTCGGAAACAATTCCGAAACCGATTCGGTCGGATGAGTTTCCAAACAATATCATAATCGCCCCTAAGTCTGCACCTAAGACAAATTATGTCTTTGTCACCTACTAATAGATATATAAAAAAGACTTACAGTATCACTTATAAATCATCCTACCTTTTTAAAATACTTATATATATATTTCAAAATCTTTTATTACAATATGACATAATTATACACCTTGTTAATCATTTTTTTTACTTACAAAGAAATGCAGTTGACAAACCAAAAGGTTGAGTTCGTTGGTAAAATCGCTTTTTTTTCTCTAAGATAAATGCAATACTCAAGAATGGAACACCACTTTCATACAAAGCAACCATAAATGGCAACCTCCTGAACTTTGCATTGCCTGATACTGCAAAAGTTCAGCGCATAAAAACATTCCTTTCATATTTCATTAGTGTAACTGCATTTCTGAATGGTTACTGTCCGTTAACCCTTTCATTCACTTTTAGAGATAGCCCAAAATGGATGCCTTTGTTTCAATTCTCGCGACGTAATCGCTATCACTGCGAGAAAAAGAAACGTGAGATGAAAAATCTACTTTCCTTTATAGCTTTATAATTTTAACACTCTACTACACTTTATTGCAAAATCCTCACTAGGTAATTTTACCCCCCCTTATAAAGCATAGAACCTAAACCTCTCCAATTTTTAAAAACTGATACCTCTATCTTTAATACCCTTCCCCAATACAGTCTCAGGACATACTCCATAGCAGCCCACTAGTACCAGTAGGTCACAAGTTCATAGCAAATTCTAGAAGGACCATACTAGTTACAAAATGAACTACAGCAGGTGTGGTTTACTGTACACACTGTAAAGCATATCCAAGTTTGCATTACATTTTTTTCTATTTAGCACAGCCAATGAAGCATCCTTTTACTAATGCTTTCAAAACGCTACCTACTTTTATTCCCCTGCATATTCCCTCCATCCAATCCAATTTTGTTGTTTTTTTCAAACCACCAGCACACATACATTTACTCTGCCTTTCATTCTATCAGCTGTGATATTGAGGTGCAGACCTGTCCTCTGTGCTACTCCTCTTTCCTTCAAAATGCTGAGAGTGTGGATTGTGGGCCACAGCTATGTCTATTATGCTGCTGAAGCTGCAAGAAAGAGAAGCATTGACAGGGACCTGGGTTTGGCTAATGTGGACAATACTTGGATTGTCCATAGAGGGTTAAAGTGTCACCAATTAGTGCCTTTGGTTAAATGCATTGTGGAATCCCCATCTCCTGACCTCATGATTGTGCACTGTGGTGGCAATTAGCACACTGACTGGGGTAGGACTAGAAATCCTAATGAAGAACACCTTTTCTGAATTGATGATGCTTTTCCCTAACACTGTCATGGTGTACTCCAGCATTTGGCAAATTACAGAAATGGAAGTAGTCTAATGAATTATGTCCACAAATTGACTAAGCCAGAAAACATGTTAGTAAAACTATTTCTGCATTCCTCAGAGACCATAACATGGGCTCTATCTACAATGACAACCTGTGTTTCGTTTCGATATGCATGGAATCTATAGAAGTGATGGAGTGCACTTTACTGACGAAGGCAACAGGGTGTTTCTAAGCAACCTGAAACTCTGCATTCGGTCTTATGTGTAGCAGTCATATACACATAATCAATACAAAGGCTCTTGTTGGAGCCACCCTAGTGTCCGAACTTTTGTTCATTTTCTTCATAAATAACTTTTTGTTTAAATCTTTTTCAATATTTGCGACGATATCACGATGGTCGTGAATACGTCGCGAAAACGCAAAACAAAAGCAGTCATTCAACAGCCACCAAAACATTCAAAATTTATAACCTAAAAAGATTCATTCTAACATTACACTACATACATTGCTATCTACTTGACTGTATAAAAACTGTGTTTAAACTCATGTTTTTCTAGGGAGTTTCTTTAAAAACTGTCTCTCAAATCTATTTTCTGTTTTAACGGTGACGCTGGGAGTTGCGACTATGTTGGTAACCACGACGATCGCACCTTTTTCATAAAGTGTAAAACACACATATGCACACATTTTAAACTCATATTTTTCTAGTGAGTTTCTATAAAAACAGTCTCTCAAACCTATTTTTCGTTTTTGCGGTAACACAGGGAGTCCCGATGACGTTGGTAACTGCGACGATCGTAAAAACATCACGAAAGCAAAAGCAAGACTTCAATATCCACCACCACATTCAAAATGTATAACTATATAATTGGTTCTAACCAGTCTCTGAATAGCTGTGTCACAATGTGCATGAAGGATTGAATGGATTATGTCACTAGGTGTACGAACGTGCCACTGTGTTTCTGAGTGAGTGTATGAGCGTCTAAATGGGTCTGTCACTGGATGCATAAATGTCTGAGTGAGGCTGTCAGGAGATGCATAAGTATTTGAGTGGGTCTGCGAGTGGGTGTATCAGACTCTAAGTGGGTCTTTCAGTGGGTGCATGACAGTCTAAGTGTGAACTGTGAGTGGATCTATGAGTGTCTGACTAGCTCTGTCAGTGGGCATATGAGTCTCTGAGTGGGTCTGTGAGTAGCTATATGACTCTCTTATTAGCTCTCTCAGTAGGTGTGTATGTATTTGAGTGGGTGTGTGACTGGGTGCATTAGTCTCTGAGTGGGCCTATCACTTGGTGCATCAGTGTCTCAGTGGGTCTGTGAGTGGGTGCCTCAGTCTCTGACAGGCTCTGTAAGTGGGTGCATACGTGTCTGACTTGGTCTCTAAGTGGGTGCATGACTCTGTGAGTTGTTCTGTCAGAGTATGCAAGACTTTCTGAGTGGGACTGTGAGTGGATGCATAAGTGAGTAAGTGAGTGTGTGACTGGGTGTGACACTGTCTGACTGAATCTGTGAGTTGGTGCGCCAGTGTCTGAGTGGGCCTCTGACTGGGTGGATCGGTGTCTGGGTGGGTCTCTTAGTGGATTCGTCAGTGTCATAGTGTGTCTGTGAGTGGGTGCATCAGTCTCTGAGTGGATCGGTGAGTCAGTGCATCAATGTCTAAGTGGGTCTCTGAGTGGGTGCATCGGTTTTTGAGTCAGTCTACGAGTGGGTGTCTGAGTATCTCACTGAGTCTCTCAGTGGCTGCATCACTGACTCACTGGGTTTGAGAGTGAGTGCATGCATCTGTGGCTGACAGCATAAGTATCCACATGGGTCTCTAAGTGGGTGTGTGACTCTTTGACTACATCTGTAACAAGGTGTGTCAATGTGCAACTATCAGTGGGTGTATGAGTTTCTGAACTGATGTATCACTGAGTCCATGAGGGTGTGTGAGTGTATAAGTGAAACTGATGGAAAGTGTATGTGTGTGTGTGTGTGTATATATATATATATTTTTATTTTGTTTATATATTTTTACCAATATTCACGATTTCGCCATGAAGGTCGCAATGTCCCCGTGACAGTACACAAGGAGGGCCATGCTGGTGGTTGCGTCGTCGTCGCAAATATCACTTGTGATTAAAAAAGTCTATTTTGGACACACTACTTGTGTCACTAACACCCCAATTTCTTAAATGTAGGGTCAGAGTACCTCCATCCTGACCCCTTATGTTAGCTTAGACAGAAATTTTCAGCCCCGGGAACCATTCCTGATCGATAAAAATGGCAACCACAACTTTCTGTTCAGGTTGCGTCCAGCCAATAACAGCATTCCTGTTAGCAAGCGCAGTCGTGCTTAATCGTGAATTGTTGCGAAATATCCGCGGCCAGAAATATCACAACTGTCTAATGGTTTTCCCAATAAGATAGATATATCTATATATATATATGCTTTTCCTAGCTAATCTAGGTTCCAGCTATAACTACCTACTGGTGTGCACCAGTTATATATATATATCTATCTTACTGGTGCACACCAGTAGGTAGTTATAGCTAGGACCTAGTTCCCATAGGAATAGCGTTTTTGACTTTCCTATCTCTTCGGTACCAGTTGACAAATCTTCATGAAATCTTCCCCCAAAAATTGTCATAGTAAGTCTTGTTGTGCATGGCAAGTTTCGGTGTGATCCGTCAAGTGGAGCCCGAGAAAAAGTGGGCTAAAAAAAGTGTGTTTTCCCATGTTAATTCCCATAGGACGCATAGTCGAACCTACAGCCCGTACCGCTGAACGGAATTACATCAAATTTGGGAGACAGGTAGATGTTGTTACTCAGATTGTGCTTTTTGTTATTTGGTGCAAATCTGTTCAGTAGTTTTATATATTATATCAGCTCCTTCTTGGCAATTTTCAGGGTGATCTATAAAGTGGGGCCCGAGAAAAAAGGGGGCGGTCCCAAAACACATTTTCCCTATTCACTTTTCCGTAGGAAAATTAGACACAACTACACCCCAAACTGCTGAACAGAATTACACCAAATTTGGCAAGAAGTTAGATATTTGTCCAGAAATGCATGCTTTTTGTGATTTGGTGTAAATCTGTTCAGCATTTCTTCAGAAATTAAGGTTTAAAATATGTAGACCACTATGGACAAGGATAAGATAAAATTTCATTGGCTTGCGTCACATCAACAAAGATATGGTGTCAGCCATCTTAGGACTCAGGGACTTAGTTCACTATCCCATAAAAAGTATAACAAGCATTTGCAATGCAATCGGTCTCGCATTTATTAAAGTTAGACCTATTGGCGTTGTAAATGACAATGTTTTTTATTTTTGTTTGCAGTCGAGTGATCATATTTGTACAGCACTGTTGCCATTTGTATGACCTCGTGGCACTGGAGAACCGGGAAATATTACGAGGGAGGGGAGGTGGAAAATTAATTACACCAATGGTACCTGCTACAACATTCTACTGTTCATATGTGCAGAGGTATGCTTATGCGAGAATGAATCTTACAATGTTCCGAAACACACACATACATTTTACAGCTGTAACTCAGACAGACGTGTTTGAAATTGTGTGTGCATTTGTCTGAATACCCACATTTTAAATTAACACAATGGAGCGTTTTTGCCTTTTGTGAACTTGCTCTCCAAGTCACAGTGAGCACTAAACAAAGGAGAAGGCAACAGTAGGGTGATGTTGACATATTATTTAAGGGCAAACAAATCACTGCCAAGAGTGTGCCATGTTTTGGAAATGTTCTGTTTTAAAACAAGTTGATTCAGATCTACATGCCATACTAATGATGCAGTGCAAGCGAAAAGCGCAATGATATCCTTGTCTGGAACTGCAGTACTTTCTTTATCACAGGGATATGACAGTCATAATGTTTTAAAATGTAATATATTCTTTTATGACAAATCGCTGTTTCTTTTCAGAAGCATGGAGTGGTTACGCTGGTCGTCTCCATCTCTGGAAGTTTAATGAATATATTTGCTCCGTACATATCAACACCCTGTATTTAAAAAAAAAATGGACAAAATGTTGTCCCCACAGCACGTGTGTGTGAATCCCAAGTTTCCTCCACCTTTGCCCTGCAAGCTGCCTTCAGAACATACGAGCTGCGGATTACCAACTCAAGGCATCATAGTTTGTCATGATCTTTCTAGTTATCTTTAAAGCAGGCTTTAGCTGACATTCACACAACATGTTTATTTGATTGTTAAAATAAACATTGTTAGTGCCCTGTACATCCATTGCACGGCGCCTTTAGACTGCAAAGAAACCCGATGTGGTCAGTTGTGGGTTCATGTGCATTGTCTGCCAGTTTCCTGATACTGCCAGGCATCAAGTAGGTGTGTCCGCGACATTCTGGCGATTTGTACTTGATAATTGGGAGAATTGTTTGTAAAACAGAAATAAATATATTGATGGAGTGCATGGGCAGGGGAGAAATATCTCTTTGAGCGATGGTTAAAGTGCGGATGCCCGTAAGCCTGTGAGCATTAGGAGGGGCAGATGTGAGACCTTCGAGTGTTTATCTAAATTCCTTTCCCCTCCATAGTCTTGTAATTGCAGAAGTAGCCGGTTACAAGAAAAAATACTTTGGCATTTCTCCTTAAGGAAATCCTTAAGCAGCACAGTCTCAACGGTGGAACCAGCAACAGCCTTCCCAAGTCAAAAAGGAAGATCATCCTGGTGTCATTCTGAAGTCATCTGATGACTTCAGCTGGGCTATTCCTGCAATTATCTGGGGAAGTCATCCCAAGTCATCCTGAAGTATGCCTATAGGGCAAAATATTTAAATGAGATGACCCCAGAGCCCTCACAGAAACTACTCCAGGACTGCTTCCTGATTACCTCAGTGGAAAAGATGTGATGATCTTGTACTACCGCAGGATGATCCCATGATGATTTCAGGATTAGGGTGGATTACTCCAGGATGGATTCCTGATTACTTCAGTGGAAAACATGTGATGATCATTTACTACTGCAGGATGATCCCAGGATGATTTGAGGATTAGGCTGGATTACTCCAGGATGGATTCCTGATTACTTCAGTGGAAAACATGTGATGATCATTTACTACTGCAGGATGATCCCAGGATGATGTCAGGATTAGGCTGGATTACTCCAGAATGGATTCCTGATTACTTCAGTGAAAAACATGTGATGATCATTTACTACTGCAGGATGATCCCAGGATGATTTCAGGATTAAGCTGGATTATTCCAGGATGACCCTATAAGTATTTCAGGATGGGGCTGCATTATTACAGAATGACCTTGTGAAGACATCAAAATGAGGCTGTGTCACTCAAGGATGATCCCAGGGTAACTTTAAAATGGGGCTGTATTAGTCGATGATGGCTTCTTGATGGGGATGTATTACACTCAGAATGGATCTGGCTGTATACTTCATGTTGATTTCAAGATGGGGATATATTACTCTAAGATGATCTCAAGTAGCAATGGGTAAACCTTGTTTGACATACTGGGAATTTAAGAATTCTATATTTTCTCTGCACAGCAGATCATGACCACAAAA
This sequence comes from Calotriton arnoldi, assembly GCA_963921515.1. Taxonomy (NCBI): domain Eukaryota; kingdom Metazoa; phylum Chordata; class Amphibia; order Caudata; family Salamandridae; genus Calotriton; species Calotriton arnoldi. The sequence goes on along the minus strand of CAWUFW010002681.1, from coordinate 2,084,230 downwards.
AAACATGCAAATAACTGCTTCATGGGCCGTCCGCAAATAAAACAAGCATTAGCAAAGCCAATAGGTCTTGCCTATGCAAGAGCTATTGGCTTTGCCAATATGTTTTATCCATGTTGCACACCAGTGTGGCTGCTGTTCAGCATGGCTAAAGGTTAGTGGGCTAAAGAAGGGCATGGAGCAGAGTGTCATAAAGTGAAGTAGAATGGAGTGTCATGAAGTGGCGTGGAATGTCATGGAAGAAGTAGAGTGTTGTATAGTGGAGATGAGGTGAGTGGCATAGAGTATCAGAGAGGATTGGAGTCACATAGACTGACATGGAGTGGTGTAGAGCAGATTGGAGTGGCATAGAGGGTGTTCTGTAGAGCAGAGTAGATTGTTGTAGAGTGGAGTAGTGTAGGAGAGTGGAATGCATAGAGTGGAGTCGAGTGTTGATGATTTGAGAGGCTTTGGGAAGAATGGAGTGACAGAGTGGAATGGCATAGAGTGGAGCAGTGTGTCAGAGTGGAGTAAAGTGGCATAGAGGGAGTTGTGTAGAGAGTCGTGGAGTAGTGTTGTAGAGTGGTATCTAGTGGAGTAGGGTGTCAGAGTGGAGTAGAGTTTAACATAAGAGCGTTTTAGAGTGGAGTGTTGTAGAGTGGCCTAGATTGAAATGGCGTAAGTACAGTGGTGCAGAGTAGATTGGCAGAGTGCATTGGTTTTAAGTAAAGTGGTGTAGAGTTAATTGGCATAGAGTAGATTGTTTCAGAGTAGAGTGAAGTGGTGTGGAGTGGTGCAGGGTAGAGTAGTGTGGCGTAGAGTGCAGTGGTGTGGAGTCAGTGGTGCAGAACAGATTAGAGTGGCATGGAGTGATGCAGAGTGTAGTGGCGTAGAGTGCCATATATTTGAGTGTTGCAGAGTAGAGTGCAGTGGTATAGAGAAGAGTGGTGTAGAGTAGAATAGAGTGGTGTAGATTGCTGCGACAGAGCGCAATGGTGTAGAGTGTAGCGGTGCAGAGTAGAGAGTTGTTGAGTTCAGTGGTGGAAAGTGCAGTCTTGCAGAGTAGAGTTTTGTAGAGTTCAGTGGCACAGAGCAGAGTGGCGCAGAGTAAAACAGAGTGGCATAGAGTGCAAGGACAGTGCAATGGTGTACAGTGGCTTAGCATGCAGTGACGCAGAGTAGAGTGGCATAGAGTGCAGTGGCCTAGAGTGCAATCATGTAGGGTGGGTAGAGCCCAGCGGCACAGAGTAGAGTGGAGTGATGCAGAGTAGAAAAGTGTGACATAGCGTGCAGTGGCGCAGAGTGCATTGGTTTTGAATAAGGTGGTGTTGAGTGCAGTGGTTTAGAGTTGTGTAGGAGACAGTGGTATAGAGTAGAGTGGTGCAGAGTAGATTGGTGCAGTGGCGAGGAGTGGTGTGGCGCAGATTGCAGAAGCATAGAGTGCAGTGATGTAGATTGGTGTAGGTGTCTCAGAGTAAAGTGAAGTGGCTTAGAGTGGAGTGGTACAGGGTAGAGTGCACTAGCATAGAGCAAGTATGCTCTCAGCAGTTCATGGATCACCATGGGATACTTTTAGCTGTTCTCTATGTTATGTGTAGAAAACAGAAGAAAAAGGAAAAAGCAACTTGGCTTGGAATTCAATTCAGTTTACCTCAAGTAATTTACCCAGCCTTACCTGTGAGGACTTCAGGATATGTTTAGGTTTCTCCAGGGCAATTTCATGATTACTACTTTGAGTGTTCTGTGATCAACTTAATAGCACAGATGTGTTAAGCTATTACACAAAGCAGAAAACCACTAACAATATTATTGAATTTCTTTTTAATCCTTTCCCACCTCAAATATTTCAGTTTGATCTTTGTCACTCCAATCAAGTAATTTTGTTAACAGAAGATGTACAATAGTCACTGTAAGTGTAGGGGTTATCACCATTAGTGCAGGAGTGGTATTTAGTGAGTAATTGTGCATGAATGAGACTGCTCAAGATGTTGTAGTTGTGTCTTCAAGTGAGCCTTTAACTGGATTTGTGAGTGGTCTAGGGGGTACTGCAGTTTATCTTGTGGTTGTGAACTGTAGAAGTAGCTGATTGTAGATGGTTTATTTATTTTATTTTATTTTATTTTGAGAGTTTTATATAGCGCTGGCTAGACCCGGAGGTATCAGAGCGCTTTACATTGGGTTACACAATGTTACAGGACACGATAAACAAATTACACTTTACATCAAAAAATAAGCAACATATTGAAAGAGGAAGGAAAGGTGAGACAGATAGAGCGGAGGGGAGGGGGGAAATGTGAAGGGGAGGATGGGTGAAAAGATGGCAGGAGAGACGAGAGGAAGTCTGCCCAAAGACCGACTGGGTAGGTGACGACCGAGGAGGGAATCCACAGCCTGTCTCCCCTATAGCTAAACAAGGTAGCTCCATCGGGCATCAGTCAAAATAGCTAGGTCTCAGCTGACGAGGGAAGGTTCACAAAAGTCAAGTGGATAAGGCAGGGTGGGGTCTATGAGCAAGGACGGGTGAGGGCAAGGGTCAGTAGCTAGAAAGAGGAGAAAGAGCGGAGAGGGGTAGGGGTAGGGTGAAGGGGGAGGAGGGAAATAAAGGTCCAGAGAGACGCAGGAAAGTTTGCCCAAGGACCGGCTGGGTAGGTCTTTGGGGGGGAAGTGTGAAGGGAGAGGATGAGGGAAAAGACGGCAGGAGAGACGAAAGGAAGTCTGCCCAAAGATCGACTGGGTAGGTGACATCTGAGGAGGGAATCCACAGCCTGTCTCCCCTATAGCTAAACAAGGTAGCTCCATCGGGCCTTAGTCAAATAGCTAGGTCTCAAATGACGAGGGAAAGTTCACAGAAGTGGTTTGATCAAATGAAGTGAACGGCCATGGAATCTGTGAGTGAATAAAGAAGTGCTTTGTGTGGCTCTGGGGTATTTTGAGTGGCTTTAGTTTGTAGTGTCATGGAGGTCTGATACCTGAAGAGGTCCTGGATGTTTGTGAATGACAGCTTAGGTTCAAACAGGCTGAGAAGGATTATATGATATATGTGGTTGAGGGAAGGCAATTTTTTGGTGGTCTGGTAGATCGGATTGTGATCCACTCAGAATCTGAATTTTCTGAACCAACCTACTTCTACATAGATCAGCTCCGAAAATTATTTACTGCTCACAAAAATATTGGTTGCAATTTGCGACCAGTGTTTTGAGAGCAGTATATAGTACATGTTGCCCCAACTAGTTTAAATGGTAGGCTACTGCTTTTAATTTTCCTCTACTGCATGCTGATTTTGCCCTTCCACCCTTATGTTTTTTTATGAGAACAGTGCAGGCCTTGCCAATCCCGCCACTCATGCAGTTAAACAATGGAAACAAGGCCTATCATAGCCTAAACGTAAAGGTTACTTGAGACAGACAACAGTCTTATTAGCCAATCAGCAACGAAAACAGTTTGTCCAGCGAGGGCAGAGTTGGCATCTAGCGCCGCCTTCCCCTGAGCCCTGTGACCAGGTGAGATAGTCAACGTATGTGACTACTAGCACTGGTGATCGAACTCAGGTAATAGATAACTTGAAGCGGAGATTCTTGAAGTGAAATGCAAAAGAGCATGCAGAAGTCATCATATAGAAAGTCACCAACCATGCATGTCCTACGGCTACAGAACAAGGTATGGTTGCACTCTGGAGTTTTCGCTCACAGACAAGGCCCAACCGATTGACACTTACCCTATATAGTGTTAATGACAAGGGAGAGGACGTCCTGCAGCCCCCTTGTAACTTGTGCTCTCCAACATCCATCAGCCCGCAGACTCTTCAGTTACACACCTTAACTCTCCTTCTTTGAATGTTGCAATGGAAGACTTCTCTTATTTTGAAATGCTGCTTCAACTTTGCATTAAAAAGTGTGGGAGGTGGAATTTTGTTGGGGTTAAGACTTCACTAATTACATATGCTTTCCTGTCACACACTTTTTTCACCCCACTGCCAACCAATCCTCCTGCCTTTTTGTCACTTCATTTTAGCCATCCCATTATCAATAACTGCCCTCTGCTGCCACTAATACTGCCCAGTTCACATCACACACTTCAATCCTGACTCAGTCTGTCCCTTTCCTGGCACCCAACATAGTCTCCCTTCTGTTTTGGCACCATCCCCCATCACCATTCTGTGATTCTGACTTGGCACCAAAAACACTCCACTTTTAAAATTCATTGTCCCTTCATGTAAGTCATACCTTCTTGTACCCTCTTCTGTGTCACAAACTCCACCTGCCCTGTAACCACTCCTCCCACCTGCCCCTATTCTCAACCATTACCATCATGCATCTCATGTCCTTTCTTGCCACCTGTACACTACACCTCCCACCTGTCACAAATTTCCTTTCACCCTACCTGTCCGCCATCAGCTGTAACATGCAGTTTGCACCTATTTCCTGCTCCCACCTGTGTGGATAGGAGTGTCATGGAGTGGCAGAGTGCTGCAGTGTGGCATTGTGTGGAATGGCGTAGAGTGAGGCGAGTTAGAGTGGCGTAGAGCAGAGTGGGTTGATAGTACTGCACAAAACTTAGAAACATTGGCAAAGCCAATAGCTTTTGCCTACGTGAACGCTATTGGTTTTGCCAATGTATTTCAGTCATGTTGTACAGTAGTGTGGCTGCTGGTCAGCAGGGCTAAAAGTTAGTGCGTGGCATATAGGATAGTGATTTCGATTGAACTGGCATAGAGTGGAGTGGCATAAAGTGGCATGCAGTGGAGTAGAGTGATGTAGAGGAGAGTAGAGTGGTGAAGAGTAGAGTGGCAGCTCCGGAGTAGGGTGCTACTCGCCAAAAAAGCGCTTCAACACCCCATCAGAGGTAGCAAGCGCTATATAAATGCAAACCTTTTCCCCTCTTCTATCCCTCCACTATCCTTCTTAATCCAAATAACTGACTAACATATCCACCACTCAAATTACTTTCATATTTCACTATACTAATTCACCACTAATCCTTTATGGGTTCCGGAATAGCACGCTACTCGCTGAAAAAGCACTTTGACGTCTCGTAAGGGGTAGTAAGCGCTATATAAATGCAATTACAATACAATACAATAGAGTGCTGCAGTGTGGCATTGTGTGGAGTGGCGTGGTGTAGAGTGAAGTGACAGAGTGATGTGGAGCAGAGTGGAGTCGCGTGAATTGAGAGTAGTACTGCACAAAATTTGGAAGCATTGGCAAAGCCAATAGTTCTCGCATATGTGAGAGCTATTGGTTTTGCCAATATCTTTCAGCCATGTTGTACAGCAGCATGGCTGCTTGTCAGCATGGTTAAAAGTTACAGCGTGGCATATAGGATATTGGCTTAGATTGAACTGGCTTAGAGTTGGGTGGTGTAAAGAGTGTCATGGAGTGTCAAAGTGCCAAAGTGTGGCGTGGAGTGAAGTGACTCAGAGCCACTCTAAGCAGAGTGGGGTCACTTGGAGCGTGATAGAGCACCGCAGTGCAGCACTGTGTGGAGTGGAGCAGAGTGGCATAGGGTGGAGTAGACTAGTACAGTATAAGTAACTAAAGCGTCAGAGACAGATAGGGTGAAAGCAACATAAATAAGAAGCTGGGTGCCTGTTGAAAGTAGGAAAGCACATTGCACATCCAGGAATAATACCGAAACGCTTATAAATGTAAAAAAAAATGTGCACTGCAAAAAGATGAAGAAGAACAAATATGAGGAAGAACACATGTTGTGGTCCATGCGCTAGGGATGAGCAACACAAGAAAGGAAGGGAACCCTACAGGAGCTAGGCAAGCAAAAGATTGCAAATGAGAATGACAACGAAAAGAACTAATGGTATGCTGTGTGTGGGCTGTAACCGCCCTGAACAGTTAACAATATGTCTGACAGCATAGCACTTGCACTCTGTAGGCGACACCTAAAAAAACATTCTCACATTGCATGAACCATTATTGCACTATTGTACCAGGCCTGGGTTACAATGTGAAAACATTTTCTCAGGTGGAGGAGTAGGAAAGAACAGTGGAGAAGGAGGAAGGAAGCAAGAAGAGGTGGAAGTCATGAAGGATTGGTGTGAGAAGGAAAAACAGATAAAAGGGAGAGAGAGGAAGGAGGAGAGATCAAGGAGGGATCCAAAGACAGACAAGGAATGAGAAGAGTGAAGAGAACTGGGTAAGGCAAAGATTGGAGAGCAACAAAGAAACGATGAGAATAAAAAGTGGAAAGAGGGGAAGTGGAAGGGAAGAAAAGTGGACCTTGAGGAGAGTGTAGAAGGGGAGAGAAAGGAAAGTTGAAGGAAAAGACAGGAAAGTGAAAAGCAGTTAGTAGCGAGCAGAAATGGAGAGGAAAAAAAAAGCAGGCAGAGCATGGAGAGCAGGAAAGAATGAGGTGAGAAGGGGAGTATAAAAAGCAGATAGTGAGGGAGAGCGAAAAAGTCTATAACTCTGCTTCATAAAGTATGCAGTAATAAAATGGAAAGTTGAGTGATGACGACTATCACTCCTGGGCCTGCCTCACCTAATGTACAGCTTTGATGTCCAAGACACACAATAGTGATTCTTTCATCATGTTTGGGTTTCCTGCCATCAAAAGAAGTTTTCGTGGATTCACAATAGGTATTCCTGATAAGAGATGTCCCCCCATCAGGGTTAAGTTTTGGTGGAGAATCACACTGACACTTCAAACAGTCACATAGGATCAGGCTTTGAGACAAATTCCCACTACCACTTCTTTTAAAATGAAGTACCACATTCAATTGCATTCAGATAGGCTCCCACACAAACACTTTTACATTTATAAAGCATGAAATTCAATGGACCCTTCCCCATTTGTGTTAAGAGGCGAGCTCATAACCACCCTCAGTAGTGGTGGGGGACCCACTGATGCCTCGAGGCAAAGTGCTTTTGGAAGTCTGAACCCGAAACGAGATGAACTTTCTTAGGTGGAGATGTTGTCTATGGGTTAGAAATGCCAACCCTGGCACATGGGGGAACAACAGTGGCATAGCTAATGTGTCATGGGTCCCAGTGATGGAGCAAGGACTCACAATGAGACTTGCTGAGAAGCGAATTATACAAGACGTGAAAAATAGAAAGTGTAAAAATGAAGCTGAGACAATTTTATGCTAAAAGTTGGCATCTGGTTGTGGGTAGTATTTTGATGGCTCAGAAACGCCATCAGAGAGGGGATTGATGGAGCAAAGACTCACAATGAGACTTGCTCGAAAGCAATCTTCTCACAGTATTAATTTATTAAACTTTGTAATGTCCGTAATAACAAATACAAGTAGAAAGAAGCTTACTTATGTGTTTAAACTAACAAATAACGCTTGTCTAAATCTAAAATGGCCGCTAGAGCGCGGGAAACTTATTGCGCATGTGTCAACCATATCACATGGTGTGACGTCTTTCTTTGCTTGGAGGAAATCCTTGCTTCTGCGCAGTGTGTATTAAAATGGCTGCTTAATGTTTCCACGTGCTGCAGCTTGCTCATATGTTGCAATTAAACTGTGGTATTCTAACGCTATTAATGCGGGATAGATTTATAAATAAATGGGAATAGAGTAGACAAAGTGGGTATACAGTGAAACCATTTATATTGTGATTTTAATATTTTCTTCTTTGACTTTTATTAGTTCGTAAAATGGGCCTGGGTTGGTTGAACTGCAGCTCGAGAGACATTGATTCTGCACATGCGCCCTGAAAGGCTGACCAGAGAATGCGATGAAGTCAAATTGGAAGCTCTCCAAGGTCGCGAAGCCTGGTTCACAAGTTCACCCGAAATGTACCTGCACTCGATACAATTGTATATAAAAAGTTGTTGCTGAATCAATGAGAAACGGGTGGGAAATAAAGCCAATGTATTAATTGTGATGGGCGGTATTTTAAAGACAATGGGCTTAAAGAAATTGAACTAAATTGACATGGTGTGAGGATCAACCCCCTGTCCCCGTCCAATCAGAAGTAGTGGGCCCATAATTCTGCAACATTAAGGGGAGGTACATGGGCGTAGAAGGGTATAATAGATATAGAATTAGTTAATTAGCAGGCAGAGGATGCAGAGGAGCTCAGAGAACAGGCATTGGCATTAGGACGCATAAGCTCCAGACATACGAGCTGATCGATTGCAGACTGAACCGCTGTCCAGAGAGGTCCTGAGGTGGGGGCGGCGGAGTACATTAGAAGGAAGACACGGGAGAAATCGAGGAGAAGCGAAGTATCAGAGAGGGGAACGACGCAGGTGTTGTTGATAGAGAGGTCACCGGTCCTGTCCTGAACCTGGAGGAGGTCTTTGCTCTTCATCCTTCCTGGGTCCTACCTTTCCAACTCCTTGGCTAAGGGGTTTGGTTTCTCGCACCTTTAGATAAATATAAATGCAACTTTAGTTGTGCTGCTGTCTCTATCTTCTCCTTTCTGAGGGACCGTCATTGATCGATAATTGATTATTATGCTTCATCCTTGATATACAATTAAGTATCATGTGGTTCTGTATTTTACTCTGCAAATCTTTAGATAAATATTTTAAAACTTCCTGACTCAGTGATTATTTCAGGATTATGAATTGTAATGAATGTCACTCATTTTAAACTTCCCAATTAGCAAAAGGTCCATTGGTAAGTCATTACTCTTCAATCAGAAAAGTAATTGGTTGCAGGGATTTGATAAAGAGTACAACTGACCCACCAGCGGAAATTGCTAGTGTTGTATAAATGTATGGGCCCAAGTGAGTATTTTGTGTATGAATGCTCGTTGCTAGTAACCCGCTGGATCACTAGTACAAGGAAGGATGTGCCCCTCCCATAACCCATAGCTACTGGTTGAATTGTACAATACGGAAATAATTAGGGTTCAGTGGGACACTCAGGCCTACATGCCCTAGTGCCACTGCACCTGCTGCACCAATAGAAGCTACACCCCTGGCAACCAGGTTCGAATCCCAGCCTTGGCTCAACATCCTCTGAATCTGGTCAAATGTCCCTGTGCTGATAAAAAAGGTGTAATGTAGTCTGTGTGTGTTCTGAAGTGCCTTTATGTCATTGGGCAAAGTTTGCTTTGTGCTATAAAAACTGGTTTCTGATTGTCGTTGACACTCTAATACCATATGGCAACATTAAAAGGCTAGGCATTACTTTTCATGGGAAAGAGAGATTCCTATCTCGTGGCTGAATGGCTCAGTGAAACCAGGTCTATCCTGGCATCCTAGCTAGACGCAATTAAGTGAGCCTAGGCAAATACTTTATTTCTCCTTTTTGAGTCTCCTTTACATTCATTGTCTCATAACAGAGCGAGAGAGAGAGACCACCTTCAAATACCCGAGTGCATGAAGTGCAATGTGCAAAAGAACTCGTGTTTGATTTAATTAACTAAGTTATTACTCAAAGAAGAAAAATACTCTAGGTTACATATAGAGTTGACATGACAACATAGTTGCCTCTTAGTTTACTAACATTGTTAACAGACAGGAGGCAGGAATGTTTATCAGATCATGTCACTTGCAATAAATACTTAGCAATACAGTGATATCCTCTGATGATCTAAAATGAAACACTTTCCCATGTTAAAGAAATACAGTATTTTTATTTTCACGACACCTTATCATATTTGTTGCATTATTTCCATACAAAGTATTTCTAAAGCTAGACTCATACATGGGTTTTAAGAGCCAGACCATCTCTTGACTCAGCTCCAGCTCGGCTTCCCCTTTCAACTTGTTGGCTCGTCCACCTCTACCCCACTATGCAAGTGCTGCATTCAACGGTCCATGCAGGTTTCATAAGCCCACAATCATGCAAAGCCACCAGGTTTTTGTGTCCCATTCGAACATTTTTAAAAAGAAAGACAAAATTGGAAAATATCGCAACGGAGAGAAGGACTCCTGCATCCACCCAACCAAAACGGAGCAGTACGTTTGAGGGCTGCAATTTAAATGGCGGGGTCCCGCCTTTCAAACAAAGCACAGCACTTGCAAAGAACCTCAAAGGGCGATGAGAGGCGGGAAATCACACCCCTTACTTTCCGTCTCTGCTCATGCTCGACCCCACAACACTACCAACAATACTGAATGATATAGAACAATGATTTCTCCTTCTCTCTTGAATGCAGCACCAAATCCACGCGTGGCCCAACGCAGCAACATCTCCTCTTTCACCTCGTCGCCCTCGGTCGCTCACACTGTACTTCGGCTTCCGCTCCGATGCAAAGGCCACACGTTTACATAAAAGAAACAGACAAAGGACTGCAGCAAACGCACAGTGAAATACTTACCTGGCAGTCATAAAGCAGTGGCAAGGTCCTCATTTATAAAAAAGTGCTACATAAAACCTCTCTGCCGATGGGCACACCATCTGTAGAAGCCTTTATTTCTTTTCTTATTTGAGCCAATGAACTATCGTAGAAGCAGATTAAACAGTGCAGACATTTTAATTTGTTTGAAAGTGAAGCATTTAACTGCAGTTTTATATAGCGTGGCAACGTTGACTAAATTACGTGGCAAGAAAAGGAATATGATACTGCATTATATGGCGCACTCTGTGACATATATATTATATATATAAATTGCCCCCTACTCCCACACTAACTTTTAGACGAGCCAAATCCATGAGGATGGATTTGGTGAAAAATAACCCAGAGATCGTCTCTAGTACCACCTGGCTCAAACCAAAACAGGGTTTTTTTCAAATGCTCTACATGGCGGGCATGCAAGTTTGGGGAAAATAAAACTCACTACAAAGTACCTTTTAGTCCCAAAGAAAGACCCATTGTGGGGCATTTTACTTGCTGTACAGAATATGCTGTCTATGTGCTCAGATGTACATGCGGCCTCAACTACATAGGGAGCACAAAATTGCAGGTGCACTTGTGTATTTTACAACACTTGCGTGCTATAGTGAATAATGATTCTATTTACCCAGTAGCGCGTCATTTTAAGGCCACACATGAAAATAATCTCAACTGTCTAAAATACTTTGTGATAGATGCCATCCCGGCATCGCGCCGAGGAGGCAATAGAGAGCGTAAATTGAGGCAGTTGGAGACACGCACAATCATTAAATTTGATAGCAAGACACCTTTGGGATTAAATACTACGGAAGATCTTCATTATTGTTTATAGTAAGTTCCCCCATCTATCTGTCCTTACAGTGGCATAGCACGATTCTACTAATTGAATGTAAGACATATACTTTATAAGTGAATTTTACGGGTTACTGCGCATATTAATATGAATCTCAGCCTTGCTCATATGTTTTTACCATCGAATGCATTCTAAGTTTTAACATAATGAAGAAAAACCCACCCTCTAAAAAGATTTTTATAGATGTGATTTTTAATTATTTATCACCAAAGTTTTTACAGTACTGTACTAATATAAGCACTTTGCACTTTATTCTAGCACGGTTTTGCACAAGGCATATCTTTGCACATGTTTAACAGTACTGTAATGCCAAATTTGCACTAGGTTATAAAATAGGTGGTTTTAACTGTGTTTTAGTGGATCAAAAGCATTCTTTATAGAGTTCCATGGCAGAAGTTATATAGTACATTACAAACAACGTACATGATATGAACTTTTGTTTTATACTTTGCTAAGTTACATAGTGGTTATAAAGATGTAAATATTCCTGCAATGATATGTGACACTCCATTCATAATGTTGTCATAAGAGGCATTTAAGCAAAATAGAGGGTCAAATGAAGTAATGACTCCAGATAAATTACACCATCTGATATAATCATGAAATTGTTATGAGTATCACTTTAGACACGTGCAGTATTTAGAACCACGAATAGTCATTGCGGTAACTTTAATGCATCGATGTAAGTAGTTCTTACGTATTTTTTAAGTTCAAAACGGTATGTGTTTATATTTTTATAAATAATTATATTTTGTATTTATACCTTGCATTAACCTTTTAATAGCCGGATGGCATTGGAAATGTTTAAATATCTTGGACTCACGAATGCCATCCACGCAAAAACCCAGAAAGTCTTTCTTTCATGTTTGTTGTGGGTCATGTGACACATGGAGGTGGTACAAAAACTATTAGAGTAACGCTGTTTTTTTAATGTGAGCAAGGCCGGTTTTACCGGTCGAAATGCGTAATGACTTTGTAAGTGAGCAATAAAATATTTCACGCCAAATACAAGTGGAGTTCGCACCTTCTTCATCGCCGCTGGGAGGTTGAGGAAGGAAATCCTGTTTGATATATATATATATATATATATATATATATATATATATATATATATATATATATATATATATATATATTACTTCAAAGCTTCTGTGCAAAGCCCTGCTATCCATACAGCTTTCCTCAGGACAAACAGAAGAACGGCACATGGAGATCCTTTAACGAGGCGCTTTATTAGGCTTCAAAAGCTGCCATGCGTCATGGAGCAAATAATCAGCAAGGTGCATGACATCCATTAAACAGACCTACGCGTTTCGGCCGTAGCCTTCTACTGGCTCATAGAGTGTAGTGCATAGAGTGTACATTTAAAGGGGAAACACTGCCCTTTCCCACCACCAATTAAAAACTGTCAATGTACTTAAAGGGGAAACAACCAAAGTATGTTACATTTCTCTTACATAAAAGTAAATGGAAGTAAATCATTGCAGCGAGTTATACATATGTAAAGTGAGTTAAGACTGATCATTGTGAAGTACATAGAGTCTTAAAAACATAATACAACGGAGTCAAGGTATTACAAAATTCCTAAAGCAGACAGTTAAAGGAGCAACAGCGAGAACCATGAGTGCACTATAGTTCACAATAGTTGAAACCAACTTATGTGAAGTACGCAAAGTCATAATATGCGGTATGGTTTCAACAGTCAGTGTTGACAATTGGCCACGTTACCATGGAGGTTGAGATCCCAATTCACCAAAATCGGAATTTCAAGTCTGTTCATAGCTTATCAATTGTATAATTGGACCAACAGTATCTCTAAGATCTTGCCTACCAATCATGACAAATATATGTAGATAAATATATACATATAAAGTGCAAAGTGCTATCACAATATATATATCGTATTACCCAACAAAGTTTGTAAGTTTCAAAGAAAAAATCGTAAAGTGCTAATGCAAGATGCACAATATACCTATAAGCTGCCATAGATACAACATGCCAAAGCATATGTTACAGTACTAAATTCAAGAATGTAAAGTGACAAGTGCTTGATTAATCCTAAATGTAGATATGATGGCGTTAGGCACCACTCCTCTGTCCTTTCCCCCAACACCACAATATCTACATGGAATTGGCCATGCCCATCTCCCATACAGGGAACTGCATACGCAAATAAAGATAGGGTACTGTTTTTTTTTAAAACATATTCGGCAAGATGCAAAGTCATATCATGGTGCAAAAAAGCCTTATACAGACAACCTCCCATATTGTATAAGTATAGAACGATTAAAATGTTGTTTTGACTTATACTGGGTGCTCCCTTGTGTCTGGACAAAGCTATACCTCTCTGAAGAGCTCTAACGAGAGCGAAACACGTGTCAGGGGTTGCTTTTATTCATTTCAGGTTGGCTTGGATGGTATTTTATCAATCCAAAGCTGTAATACTGTGCCTGGAGTGGTAAAAGGCTTTGACCATTTTACAGCTCGGCAGGGATAGCACTGTGCTAATCCTATGCTTAAAGACTTTGCTGTAAAAATGCCAAAAGACTTTGTCCCTTTGTATCTCGGCGTGGATAGCACTGCGCTAATCCTATGCTTAAAAACTTTGATAGAAAAGCAGACATTTGAGGTGAGCAAATTTAGAGTGTCGCTGGTGTTGAGAGTGCTCTTACTGGAGCTGCTTTCCACCTAAACTTGAGAACTACCCAGAGTTCTCTGCTTCTGTTTTTGCATAATTTATTCGTCACTCTATGCCTGAAAGGGTTTTGTTTTGACTTATACTGGGTGCTCCCTTGTGTCTGGACAAAGCTATACCTCTCTGAAGAGCTCTAACGAGAGCGAAACACATGTCAGGGGTTGCTTTTATTCATTTCAGGTTGGCTTGGATGGTATTTTATCAATCCAAAGCTGTAATACTGTGCCTGGAGTGGTAAAAGGCTTTGACCATTTTACAGCTCGGCAGGGATAGCACTGTGCTAATCCTATGCTTAAAGACTTTGCTGTAAAAATGCCAAAAGACTTTGTCCCTTTCTATCTCGGCGTGGATAGCACTGCGCTAATCTATGCTTAAAAACTTTGAGAGAAAAGCAGACATTTGAGGTGAGCAAATTTAGAGTGTCGCTGGTGTTGAGAGTGCTCATACTGGAGCTGCTTTCCACCTAAACTTGAGAACTACCCAGAGTTCTCTGCTTCTGTTTTTGCATATATATATATATATATATATATATATATATATATATATTCACTGAAAAAACCATAGGTTTCAGACACGTTATAGTTACAAATTAGCATTTAAAAAACCTTTGAAATTCACTGAAAAAACCATAGGTTTCAGACACGTTATAGTTACAAATTAGCATTTAAAAAACCTTTGAAATTCACTGAAAAAACCATAGGTTTTAGGGACAGTTATAGTTACTTGGACATTGCACTCGTACAAAACCCGTGAAATTCCCCGTTATAGTTAGTTCAGCTAACTATAACTCGCGCCCCGCAATGCACTGCTGATGACATCACATATTACATCACTCATGACATGGTCAGTGACATCACTGATGACATCACTGATGACATCTCAAATGACATCACTGATGACATCATCCAGTGACTGTGTGTTTCTGTAAAGTTTAAATATTTTTAAAATATATAGGAAAAGACGTATTGAAGAATGAGTGGGTGTGTAAGTGTCTGTATGGATGATTTAGTAGGTGCGTGACTGACTCTATAAGTGAGTGATTTAACGTATCTTACTGAATGCATGGGTTAGTGACTAAACTGGGTGTATGTCTGTATCCGTCTGTCTGTTGCTGTGTAAGTAGCTGCATGTGTTTGTGAATAGCTAAATGAGTGTCTATATGAGTTATTGAATGCTTGTCTGAGTATCTGTATGGGTGCCTGAGTGTTTGTGTGGGAGGGGTGTGTGCAACTCTGTGCATAGATGTGTGAGTGGGTGATTCACTGGGTGGATGGTTTCAAGAGTGCATCTGTGATAGACTGTATGGGTGGGTAAGTGTGTGTAAGAGTGTGTTAGTGAGTGAATGTATGTCCCAGTGGTACATGTGTGAGTAACTACATATGTGAAAGGCAGTATATATGTTTGTTGGAGTATATAAATAGCTATAAGCAAGAGTGAGTGATTGTGATAGTGGCTGTATGGATGATTGTGTGCTTGTATCAGTGATTGTATAAGAGCGTAACAATGTGCTACTATTTGTATGAGTAAGTGAGCTGGTGTGTGTATAACTGTATAGGTGAGTAAATGGCAATGTGTTTAATTATTTGCATGACTGACTAGGTGTGTGAGTATCTCTATGGATGAGTGGCGTTGTTTGAGTGTCTATATAGGAGTAAGAGTGCATATGATAGTCCTGTACTGAGTGACCGTAAGTATGAGTGACTGTACGGGTGAGTGAGTGGATGTGTGTGTGTAGACCTAAGAATCAGTGAGTGGGTATGTAGTTATTGGTGTTGGAGTGTCTATGGTTTTGCGAATGGCAGTCTGTAATTTAGAGTGGGTGTATCAAAGGTTATATTAGGGTGTGAGGAGGTGCATCAGATTATCACGTGGATGATGTCATCAGTGATGTCATTTGAGATGTCATCAGTGATGTCATCAGTGATGTCACTGACCATGTCATGAGTGATGTAATATGTGACGTCATCAGCAGTGCATTGCGGGGCGCGAGTTATAGTTAGCTGAACTAACTATAACGGGGGAATTTCACGGGTTTTGTACGAGTGCAATGTCCAAGTAACTATAACTGTCCCTAAAACCTATGGTTTTTCAGTGAATTTCAAAGGTTTTTTAAATGCTAATTTGTAACTATAACGTGTCTGAAACCTATGGTTTTTCAGTGAATTTCAAAGGTTTTTTAAATGCTAATTTGTAACTATAACGTGTCTGAAACCTATGGTTTTTTCAGTGAATTTCAAAGGTTTTTTAAATGCTAATTTCTAACTATAACGTGCCTGAAACCTACGTTTTTTTAGTGAATTTCAAAGGTTTTGTAAATGACAATTTTTAAATGTATTAATTGTTATATTAATTTTTTCATACTGATTTAGTACATTTTTAGAAACAATGTTTTTTTACATATTTTATTTTTAAATTACATTGTAATTACATTATACATTACATTACAAAAATACTTTCTCTTAATGAATTACTTTAGTTTAAATACTTTGCAGATAGGCAATAGACTTTTAAGTACAGTAGTTACAGTTGTTGCAATGGGCAACACATTTTCAAACACAATGCAACATTCAGCTCAATGTGAATTTCTAGTTAAATGCAATTAGTTACTTTATGGATTACTTTTCTAACCACAGGACTGGATCCTAGATTCAGTCCTGGTACATCTCCTGTAAACAGTTGAGTAAAAGCGTTTTGGTTACAGTCGTGATTTTTAAGGAATATTATTGTATTTTAAAAGTTGACACTTGGAAACTTTTTCTCATAGAATCACCAATGTTATCCTATGGAAGGAAATTCACTTAGCAGGTAAAAACTGTTATCGTTACTTTTTCTTACTCAGTGTTGGATCCTGGATCCAGCACTGGTGCATCTCCTGTAAACAGTTGAATGAATGCGTTTAAGTCATACAGGCGATTTTTAAGGAATATTTGTAGTTTGTGAAAATCGACACTTTGAAAGTTTTCTGCTGAAAACCAGACAATGGATTCCTATGGAAGAAAATATAAGTTACTGGTAAGTACGGTTAAAATTACTTTTCAGGACCAGTACTGGGCTGAAAGATGCAGCACTGAGGTCTCTCCTGATAACAGGTGAGTAAATCAGAATTCGGATTTCGGCTGATTTTAGAGGAATATTTGTATGTTTCAAAAATCAACACTTAGAAGAATTTCCAAGTGAAACCAGTCAATGTTAGCCTATGAAGGAAATTCAAGTTACCGGTAAGTACGGTTAAAATTACTTTTCAGGATCAGTACTGGGCTGAAAGATGCAGCACTGAGGTCTCTCCTGATAACAGGTGAGTAAATCGGAATTCGTATTTCGGCTGATTTTAGAGGAATATTTTAAAGTTCCAAAACTCCACACTTAGAAGAATTTCCAAGTGAAACCAGTCAATGTTAGCCTATGAAGGAAATTCAAGTTACCGGTAAGTACGGTTAAAATTACTTTTCAGGATCAGTACTGGGCTGAAAGATGCAGCACTGAGGTCTCTCCTGATAACAGGTGAGTAAATCGGAATTCCTATTTCGGCTGATTTTAGAGGAATATTTGCACAATGGTGAAGGGAGGGGCGGGGCCTAAGGTGACATCTTTGCAAACGCGCCCCGTGGCGCGTTTTAAGATGAGGGATTAAGTCCCCTTGAATCCTGAGGGTCCCTAGGGGCCAACTAGACCACCAGGAACCTCCAATATGCGCCAGAGGCTGCGTTGCAGAGACGTGTAGAGAGGCCACACCCCTTTTACACCTCTCTGCAACGCAGCTCTGTGCGCATTCTGGATGTACCTGTTGGGCTAGTTGGCCCAGACCCTCAGGATTGAAGGGATTTAATTCCCCATCTTAAACGCGCCACGGGGCCTGTTTCACACATGTCACCTGAAGCCCCGCCCTCCCTTCACCACTGTGCAAACGCGCCCCGTGGCGCGTTTTAAGTTGGGGGATTAAGTCCCCTTGAATCCTGAGGGTCCCCGGAGTCCAACTAGCCCACCATATACCTCCAAAAGCGCCACAGAGCTGCGTTGCAGAGAGGTGTAAAAGGGGCGTGGCCTCTGTACACCTCTCTGCAAGGCAGCCCCTGGCGCATACTGGAGGTACCTGGTGGGCTAGTTGGCCCCAAGGACCCCCAGTATTCAAGGGAATTCGTTCCCCTCTGCAAACGCGCCAGGGCGCGTTTGCAAGTGGTGAAGGAAGGGGCGGGGCCTGCGGGCCCGATCGTTTTTTTTTGTTTGTTTTCTCCCCTGAAGAGGGCTGTGTAGCCCCCTTCCTTTTTTCTTTTTTGGGCCCTGGGGACCCCATCCCCCAGGGCCTTACACCTTTTTTAAATTACCTTTAAAAAAAAAAAACGGGGAAGGGGCCGCGTGGCCCCCTTCCCTGGGCCTGTATTGGCCCGGGGACCCCATCCCCCGGGGCATGGCCTCTATATTTATTTTTGAGGGGGCAGCGTGGCCCCCCTCCTCTGGGCATTTTAAGGCCCGGGGACCCCATCTCCCGGGGCCGGCCTTTCCATTTTTTTTTTTTTTAATTTTCCTCTTTTTTGGGGAGGGGCCGCGTGGCCCCCTCCCGAGCCACTACTTGCCCCGGGGACCCCATCCCCCGGGGCTGGCCCTCTCCGTTGGGGACTGTGGGGGGTCCCCAATCCCCCACAGTCCCGCCGGCTCCCCACATCCCTTGGGAGCCGGCATTGCTATTCCACATGGGGAGCAGCTGACATGCTGCTCCCCATGTGGAAAAGCAATCGCTTTGGATATTGGAAGAGAGGCAGGTTTCCCTGCTCTCTCTTCCAATATCCAAAGCAGTTTGCTATGGCAGGACGGGAGCCGCGAGGCTCCCGTCCTGCCATAGCAAACTACAGTGTCCCGGGGTAGGCACCCGGGACACTGCAGAAGCCAGCCCTGGGGGGTGGTGGTCCCCAGGGCCATCAAGGGCTCCAGGAGGGGGCGCGCGGCCCCCTCCCATTCAGTACACAGCCCGGGGAGGTGGTGGTTCCCGGGGCTCTGGAGGTCGTAACGGACCCCCATATTAAAATGTTTAGTGCCCGGGGAGGTGGTGGTCCCGGGCGTGTGAGGGCTGGAGCCCCCACACAGGATTTAATAATGTATGTAAAAAAGCCCGGGGAGGTGGTGGTCCCCGGGGCTGCGGGAAGGCTCAGAGCCCTCCCGCACTGATTCACAAAAAGCCCCGGGGGTGGCGGTCCCCGAGGGCACACATTAAATTATCCCCCACCATGCCCCCGGGACTTGGGCCACCCGAGGGCCAATTAACTATCGAAGCAATTTTTTTTTTTTCGGCAGGATTCGCGCACCCTGAGCGCATCCTGCCGATTTTTAAAAAAATTTTTTTTCCCAGGGGGTCCTTGTGGGACCCCTGAGCAAACCTAGGGGGTCAGGGTGTTTCTACCCTGCCCCCTTTGTGCGCTTTGCGCACTTGTTTCTGTCCTCGGTTCTACCGAGGGACAAAATGGCTGCCAACATTTCCTGAATCGGAATGTTGACAGCCAGCTGACAACCAATTAACATGCAGCTCGTGATCGGGAGAGTGCGCGGATCCTACTCGTCCCTAGATATCACTAACTTTTTACTTTTCATTTTCTCAGCAACTACTGAGCAGTTTACACCATTTAACAAAAGGGTTCTTTCTGAACCAAGAACTACCTCTTTGCCAAATTTGGTGTAATTCCGTTCAGCAGTTCGAGGCTGTAACCGTGTCTAAAGTTTCCTATGGGAAAATGCATGGGGAAACGCGTTTTGGGACCCCCTTTTTCTCGGCCCCCGCTTGACGTATCACCCGAGACTTTCAGGATAGGAGCGGACCGGAGCGCCCCACGAAGTTTGAAAATTTCGCGAAGATACGTCAACCGGCAAGAGAGTTATTTCAAATAGAATGTCGCGGATTTCCTATGGATAATAGGTTGTAACTATAACTATCTACTGGCGACCGCCAGTAGATAATATATATATATATATATATATATATATATATATATATATATTACTTCAAAGCTTCTGTGCAAATCCCTGCTATCCATACAGCTTTCCTCAGGACAAACAGAAGAACGGCACATGGAGATCCTTTAACGAGGCGCTTTATTAGGCTTCAAAAGCTGCCATGCGTCATGGAGCAAATAATCAGCAAGGTGCATGACATCCATTAAACAGACCTACGCGTTTCGGCCGTAGCCTTCTACTGGGTCATAGAGTGTAGTGCATAGAGTGTACATTTAAAGGGGAAACACTGCCCTTTCCCACCACCAATTAAAAACTGTCAATGTACTTAAAGGGGAAACAACCAAAGTATGTTACATTTCTCTTACATAAAAGTAAATGGAAGTAAATCATTGCAGCGAGTTATACATATGTAAAGTGAGTTAAGACTGATCATTGTGAAGTACATAGAGTCTTAAAAACATAATACAACGGAGTCAAGGTATTACAAAATTCCTAAAGCAGACAGTTAAAGGAGCAACAGCGAGAACCATGAGTGCACTATAGTTCACAATAGTTGAAACCAACTTATGTGAAGTACGCAAAGTCATAATATGCGGTATGGTTTCAACAGTCAGTGTTGACAATTGGCCACGTTACCATGGAGGTTGAGATCCCAATTCACCAAAATCGGAATTTCAAGTCTGTTCATAGCTTATCAATTGTATAATTGGACCAACAGTATCTCTAAGATCTTGCCTACCAATCATGACAAATATATGTAGATAAATATATACATATAAAGTGCAAAGTGCTATCACAATATATATATCGTATTACCCAACAAAGTTTGTAAGTTTCAAAGAAAAAAATCGTAAAGTGCTAATGCAAGATGCACAATATACCTATAAGCTGCCATAGATACAACATGCCAAAGCATATGTTACAGTACTAAATTCAAGAATGTAAAGTGACAAGTGCTTGATTAATCCTAAATGTAGATATGATGGCGTTAGGCACCACTCCTCTGTCCTTTCCCCCAACACCACAATATCTACATGGAATTGGCCATGCCCATCTCCCATACAGGGAACTGCATACACAAATAAAGATAGGGTACTGTTTTTAAAAAAAACATATTCGGCAAGGTGCAAAGTCATATCATGGTGCAAAAAAGCCTTATACAGACAACCTCCCATATTGTATAAGTATCCAACGATTAAAATTCCATAATTCTCCCAGAATATATAAAAGTGCATCATATATTCTCCTTTCAAATTTAGGACACATAAATTATTGCTCCTCATTATATAAAGATGAAGTGCAATTCAAAGTTTTCTGTGAAGTACAGAATTAAACAATTAATTATCCTGATCCTCATCAACTCAAAGAAAAATTGTACATGTATTATGAAAGTGCCAAGTGCAGTTTGTGTCCCATATTTACAAAAGTGGCAGGTGCGCAACGAGAGATCACAGAACAACACATTTCATTTCAATGACACGAAATTGATTACATGTCACATTCTTAGGTACATTACGTTCAGAGTCCGATAATCAAATTCATATAGTTCAAGCATCTTGCTACCTTAATTTAATCGAAATTCGGTTGCAAAAAAACTCAGGTGCAAATACTCAGATACAAGAACTGAGGTGCAAAAACTCAGATGTAAAAACTCAGATGTAAAATCTCAGAACCCATCACAGATACTAATCATAAAAATCATAAAACAGCATAGATAAATAGAGCCTACAGAAAAGTATAGAGCTCAGCATCGGTATTAAGGCCCCACGGATTTTCTGTGCCAAGTGTAATTATCCATCTTGATTCTGCACGCCTCTGACCCAATTCTCTATCTCCTCCCCTGATTTTAACTGGGCTATGCTCGATACCAGAGTACGAGAAGCTGTTTTCTAGAATGCCGTCATGTTCTTTCCAAATATGTTTGGCCAGCACATATGTGAAATCCTTATTGACCACAGCCCGCAGATGTTGAAGGAAGCGTAGTTTCAATTTATTCACAGTACTGCCCACATATTGTTTACCACAACCACATTCTAAGAGGTAGACAACATGGGTGGTCTCACAGGTAATCCTCTCTTTGATGGATTTCTTGGTACCTTGTATAGTTGTTACATCCACCCTGTTGCGGCCATAGTTGCATGCTTTACATTTAGGGCATTTCACAAAACCCTTATGTGTGAGCCAATTGCTTTTTTGTGAATTTTTATTGGTAAAATAGCTCTGGGTTAGCAAATTCCCCAAGGAGGGTACCTTTCTGTATGTAATGTTCACATGTTCAGGAATATGATGTTTCAGCTCCTGGTCTTTCTTTAAAACATTCCAATGATTGGAGATTGCTTGTTTGACGATTTTATTTGAGCTGTTAAAATCCGTGATGAATCTCGTTAATTCAGTAGAAGTCATCAATTTTTTGGGCAGTAATAGATTATCTCACTTTTGTTTAGTAGCCCTTCTGCGTGCATCATCCAGAACAATTCTGGGGTATCCTCTCCTTCGAAATCTGTCATACATCAAGTCAATTTATCGCAGGAATTCTCCGTACTGAATGCTCCATTTCAGAGCTTTTGGGTGTGCACTGATAGGATACTA
Organism: Calotriton arnoldi; assembly: GCA_963921515.1. Lineage (NCBI taxonomy): Eukaryota > Metazoa > Chordata > Amphibia > Caudata > Salamandridae > Calotriton > Calotriton arnoldi. The sequence continues at coordinate 2,061,924 of CAWUFW010002681.1, read as the reverse complement.
TTGCACGCTGTGGTTTTGCGGAAAAGGGTGGTGCACATTCTGTCCTCTTTGATATAGATCCGTATGTCGAGATAGTCAATGGAGCTCTTACTATATGTATGGGTGAATCGCAGATTCAGGGAGTTGTTATTCAATGATGTTAAAAAGTCTTTGAGATCACTTTCTTCCCCTTCCCATATAAAGAACAGATCATCGATATAACGGACCCATAGTACCACCTTCTCCAAATAAATGCTGTTATTTTCTGACCGCAGACATTCTGCTTCCCAAAAGCCCATTGTGAGATTCCCATATGTGGGAGCGAATGACGTGCCCATGGCAGTTCCTTGTTTTTGCCTATAACATTTTCCATCAAAGATAAAAATATTATTTGTTAGGCAGAAGGACATCATCTCAAGGAGCATTTTTGTGTGACTGAGTAGGCTCAGGGAACGTGATCTCATAATATATATATCTGTGTATATATATATATATATATATATATATATATATCTGTGTATATATAAATATATATATATATATATATATTATTTTTTTGAGTTTATATAGGGAGAACTAGACCCCAAGGAACCAGAGCACTTTACTTGAGCACCATGTGCGTTACAGACGGACACATTCATTTTTTGTTAGGCTCAGGGATTAAGTGATTTGCCCAGATTCACAGCATGTTCAGCGTCCCTGCCAAGGCTCGAACCGGATACCCATCTCCGAGGTCGACCACATCCTCTCCTCTTTTGATTTTCTATTTTACTACACTTTTCCAGAGAAGGTTTCTAAAAATAAATAAATAAACTAAAATGTTGGACATGTTCCTGAAGCAATCAACAAATGATCCTCAAATTATCATGAACAAGTCTTCTTAATTAGAAAACTGAGGTGCTAGTCAAGTAATCCAAGTCATTTCCAAATAATCCTAAAACCATCAGCAGCAATGCATCTTGTGAAGTAATCAGGTACTCAGTTTCAAGTCATCCTCAAATCATCAGGAACAGTCACACTTTGTGAAGTCATCAGATAATCATTTTCAAGTCATCCTGAAATCATCGGGCTCAAGTTTCTAAACTCTGCTGATGACTTTAAGAGCTTGATGATGTCTGATGACGTGAAAATGACTTCTAATGTAGTTGGATGATCATCCAATGACTCTGGGATGGCTTCTAAGGTCATCCTGTTTGACCCGGGTTAGTGAACTTTGGCTCTGCCTCCATTACAGAAGCAACATATAACTGGATCTGCCCCATGCAGCCTGCAGGCTGCGATGTTGTCACAACGATGGAACCAGTGAAAGTTAGGAGAAAAGAAAACTGCAATTATGCAATGTTAGAAATGGGGGTCTCTAGTTGGCAATGGCGGGCCACTGTCCAAGTAGGGACCCTTCTTCCTAAGTCAGAGTGAGAGGGCTACCCTCTTTAATACCCCTGCTCAACCCTGTGGTAACGTAGCACGAGCAGGTAGGCTTATCTCAGAGGCAGGGTGTGAAGCATTTATGATCATACACAGTAACACAATGAGGAACACTACAAAGGGACACCACACAAGTAGTTATTATAAAAAATAAGTATCTTTATATAAAGGCAGATTTATCACAAGACCAATAACTGTAAAAGCCACAATACTGTCAAAAATAGGTTAGCTGTTGAAGGTCTGTCAAAAATAGTTCAAAGGTTGCAAAAATAAGGTTCAAGTTCAAAGCAGTGGTCTCTGCGACCCTTTCTTTCACAAAGTACCTGGGTTTAGTTGCAAAACCAACAAAGTGTCGCAAAGAAGCTGTAGCGATGATTCTCGGCACGCGAGGCCGGCGATGCGTTGAAATCCTTGCCGCAAGGGAGGATGATGCGCCGATCTGCGGGATGCGTGCGGAGACGATGCGACAACTTCTGCACGCTGGACCACCGATGCGATGACTTTCTTGCCGCGTGGGAGAAGTCGATGCGGTGATCCTGTTGCGCTGTGCGATCGTGTTGCGATGCGAAGACAAGACGCTCCGCGAGGAGCGGCGAAATTCGGTGTGATGCGATCAAAGTGGCGAGCGCACGGCGTCCGCACTGCGATGTCTCGAAGCGATGATTTCTGTCAGGGTTGCGAGTGCGCGGCGACAGCAGCGCGATGATCTTTCCAGCGCGTCTCGGCTGCAGCGGCTCGCAACGGGCGTCAGCGATGGTTTCGGGTTGCGGGCCCTCGGCGGCAGCAGCGCGATGATTTTCCCAGCGCTCTCGACTGCAGCGGCCCGCAAAGATGCGTTAGCGTCGATCTCTTACCCTCTTCTCTCTGATGCAAACTAGAGGCCCTGGAACTCACAGGAGCCTCCTCAGCAGATAGCAGTCCTCGCAGGGAGGAAGCAGGAGGTTGGTGGTGGAGTCTGTTGTGCCTGAGACTCCAGCAGGAGGCTAGCTCTTTTCCTAGCCCTTGGGTGATTGCTGTACAAAAATAAAAGTTCTCTCAATAGTTCCTTTTCCTCTTCTTCAAGGTCCAGTGGTCACTGCTGCAGGCCAGTGCAAGAAACAACACACAAGCACAAGGACAGTCACTTCCTGCAGATTCCTCCAGTGGCACGGACAGAGTTTCCTCTCCAGATCCAAAAGCAATACAAAAGTAGGGGTTTGAGCACAGATATTTATACCCCAAAAGCCTTTGATCCTTGAAGCTACCAGTCCCTGAACCTAGCCAGAACCAGTTCTGCTCAGGCCTGGAGCACTTTGTTTACCAGGCTGCATCCTTCCTTTCAGAAGAGGGGGTCTGCTAGCAGACACACAGTGGGAGAGTGGAGCCAGCATTCACCTTGCCAGGCACAGCCCTATTCAGATCAAAGAGCCACCCTTCCCCACACTCTAAATGCAGATCTCTCTATTCCACCAAGGTCTGACTCAGCCTGTCCTGCCCCTCTAAAACCAGACAGCCAATACACATAACGGCAGAGCACACTGGAAGGCTTAGGCAAGAAAATACCTACTTTCTAAAAGTGGTATTTTCAAACACAGAAATATAAAAATAAACTTCACTAAAAGGTGTATTTTAATATTCTGAGCTCAGGCATACTAAATTCGTTTTTCTACCATGTCCCTGGGGTCAGTTAGGACTATAGCATGTAATAGTCAAACTGCCCATTCTAGCCTATGAGGAACAGGTAGCCTTACAGTAGTGAAAAACGAAATGGTGCATAATTCACTACCAGGACATGCTACACACACCCAGGCATGTCCTACCTTACACATACAATGCACCCTACCCGAGGGCGACTTACAGGATGCCAAGGGAAGGTTCAGGGGCTGGGAAGTGGTTGCACTTCACAGCCAAGATGGCAGTTCTGGACTGCCCACAGACACTGCAGTGGCAGGTCTGAGACACACTTTACAAGCTGCTTCTGTGGGTGGCACACATCAGTGCTGCAGGCCCACCAGCAGCATTTGGTTTACCAGCCCTGGGCACACATAGGCCACACTACTAGGGACTAACAGGTAAACCAAATAAGCCAATCAGGGATATACCAATTCACATAGACATATTTATACAGGGAGCATTCGCGCTGTGACACTGAATGGCAGTGGCACAGCGCCCAGAGCATCTAACACCAGTAAAACAGAGGAGACAACAGCGAAAAATGGAAGGGAGACCCACGCCAATGGTGCCAGGTCTAACACACGTCCCCTCCAGCTGAAATGTGGGGAGAACTACCCATCCCCTTGGAAGTTCTCATCGCTAAGGCGGAAAAATCTGGACAGACCATCAGCATTGGCGTGTTCTGTACCAGGGCGGTGTTCCACCGTGAAGTCCATACCCTGTAGGGAAATGGACCACCTCAACAACTTGGGATTCTCACCCCTCATCTGCATCAGCCATCTGAGGGGCCTGTGGTCTGTCTGAACCCGGAAGTGAGTCCCAAACAGGTATGGTCTCAGCTTCTTCAGTGCCCAGACCACAGCAAATGCCTCGCGCTCAATTGCACTCCACCTCTGTTCCCGTGGAAGTAACCTCCTACTGATGAAGGCCACAGGTTGGTCTAGTCCCTCCTCATTTATCTGTGACAGAACGGCCCCCACCCCATGCTCTGAAGCGTCTGTCTGGACAACAAATTCCTTAGCAAAATTGGGCGCCTGGAGTACGGGTGCTGTACACATAGCAGTTTTGAGGGCATCAAAGGCTTTCTGACAGGTGTCAGTCCAGTTCACAATCTTTGGCCGCTTCTTGGAAGTCAGCTCAGTCAAGGGTGCAACAATGTTGCCATACCCCTTGACAAACCTCCTGTAATAACCCGTGAGTCCTAAGAAGGCCCTCACCTGGGTCTGGGTCATTGGGGGCTCCCAAGTCAGGATGGTTTCAATCTTGGGCTGCAGGGCGCCACCTGGCCGCTCCCCACCTGGTGTCCCAAGTACACCACAGAACCCTGCCCAATCTGGCACTTACTGGCCTTGATTGTGAGGCCTGCTCTGCGCAGCGCCATCAACACTTCCCAGAGGTGGCGCAAGTGGTCCTCCCAGGAGGAACTAAACACTGCAATGTCATCCAGGTAGGCGGCACTGAAAGCCTCCAGCCCAACCAACACCTGGTTGACCAATCTCTGGAAGGTGGCAGGGGCATTCTTCATCCCAAAGGGCATCACACGGAACTGGTAGTGCCCATCTGGTGTGGAGAATGCTGACCTCTCCTTTGCCCCATCCGTTAAGGCGATCTGCCAGTACCCAGACGTCAGATCAAACGTGCTGAGGTACCGGGCAGCCCCTAACCGGTCTATGAGCTCATCAGCTCTGGGGATGGGGTGCGCGTCGGTCTTGGTGACCGAGTTGAGACCTCGGTAGTCCACACAGAACCTAAGTTCAGGAGTGGCACCAGGCGTCGCAGCTTTTGGTACCAAGACCACGGGGCTGGACCAGGGGCTGCTAGAGGACTCAACCACCCCTAGGGCGAACATTTTGGAGACCTCCTCCTTAATGCAAGCCCTGACCCTGTCAGTTACCCTGTAAGCCTTGTGCTTGACAGGAGAACTGTCCCAGTATCCACCTCATGGACGCACCAATCAGTGACACCAGGTACCAGGGAGAACAAATCAGAAAATTGCCCCAACAGGTGGTGACAATCTCTCTGCTGCTCAGGGGTCAGTGTGGTGGAGAGGATCACACCCTCCACTGACCCATCCTTCTCTTCTGCACACAGGAGGTCAGGGAGAGGCTCACTCTCCTCCTCAACCCCATCATCTGTGGCAAGAAGCATGCCCACTTCAGACCTCTCAAAGTGGGGCTTTAGGCGGTTCACATGCAGGACCCGCAAGGGAGTTCCTGGGAGACTGAAAGTCCACCAAGTAGGTAACTGGACTTTGCGCTCCACCACCTCAAAGGGACCGGTCCACTTATCTTGGAGCGCACAAGGCTCCACTGGGGCCAGTACCCAAACCTTCTGACCAGGTTGAAATTCGACCAGAGTGGCATTCTGGTCGTGCCAGCGTTTCATTTCTTCTTGGCTGGCTTCCAGATTTGCCTCAGCAATTTTTCTGAAACGCCGAGTCTGGTTCCTGAAGGCCAACATGTAGCTAAATACATCTTGGGGAGGTTTCCTGGGAGATTGCTCCCAGCCTTCCTTGACCAGACTCAGAGGTCCTCTAACCGGGTGGCCATAGAGGAGTTCAAAGGGACTGAACCCTAAGGACTTCTGTGGCACCTCCCGGTAGGCAAACAACAGGCATGGCAAGAGGACGTCCCACTTACGCCTCAGGGGCTCTTCTAGGCCCATGATCATGCCCTTCAAGGTCCGGTTGAACCTTTCAACCAGACCATTACCTTGGGGGTGGTAAGGAGTGGTGAACTTATACGTTACCCCACACTCCTTCCACAGAGACTTCATGTACTGGGAGATGAAGTTGGTCCCCTGTCAGACACCACCTCTCTGGGGAATCCCACACGGGAGAAAATCCCCATCAGTGCACGTCCCACCACGGGGGCCGTCACTGTCCTGAGCGGGATGGCTTCAGGGTACCGGGTGGCATGGTCCACCAAGACCAGGATGAACCTGTTGCCCATGGCTGTCTTGGGGTCCAGAGGCCCCACAATGTCAATGCCCACTCGCTCGAATGGGGTACTCACAACTGGAAAGGGCTGGAGTGGGGCCTTGATCTTCCCCCACTCTTCCCACTTGCCTGGCAAGTCTCACAGGTCCTGCAATGAGAGTCTGAACTCTTGTGCATCTGGGGCCAATAAAAGTGGGCAGCCAGCCTCTCAAAGGTCTTGGTCTGCCCCAGATGTCCTGCCAATGGAATGTCATGAGCCAACCCCAGTAGGAAGGTTCTGAAGCACTCGGGTACCACCAGCACACGGGCTGACCCTGGCTCAGCAACCTTGAGGCTCACTATACAGGAGACTGTTCTCCCAATAAATCAGATGTGAACCAGACATGTCACCTTCTGCCTGGGCTGCAGCCTGTCGCCGCATACCCTCAAGAGAGGGCAAACTCTCTGCTGCTCACAAAATTCCTCCCTGGTGGGTCCCCCTTCCTGCTGCCAATGGGTCAGCTCAGGCAGGTCCCCCAGTTCGGTGATCTGCTCCCCGGTAGGCTCCAGGGCATCCCCCTCAGGGTCTGCTTCTTCCTGGGCCGTGGGAACCAAGGGGCCGGCTTCCCGCGCCCCTTGCCCCTTCTCTCTAAGGCAGGGATCTGGGCCCTACTCTCAGGCTCCAGATCCTTTTCAACACCCTCCTTGGCTGCCATGGACCGCGTGGTAGCACACGCCCCTCAGGCAGACCCAACATCTCTAAGTGAGCCTTCCTCTCCACCGTAGCCCACGGGGAGTCCTCTAAATCATTGCCCAGCAGACAGTCTACAGGCATGGCGGGCCTCACAGCTACCTGAAGAGTTCCTGAGACCCCCCACTCAAAGGGAACCTGAGCCACCTCACATTGGCTCTCTGAGTTGTCGGCGGACACTACTGGGTAGAATGCATGGGGGACAACCTGCTCTTTGGACACCAACCGGGAGCTGACAGCAGTTACACTGGCCCCTGTGTCTCTTAGAGCCTCCACCCTATGGCCATTGATGGTCACCCACTGCCTGTATTTTTAGTGTTAGCAGGCAGTGCAGGCTTGAGGACCATCTCAAAGTCCCCTAATGAGACAAGGGTCAATTCTACGGGATCCCACCCCTCTTGGGCACCCATCTCCTCCTCTCCCAGGGCTACACTAGCAATCTGGCGGGGGTGGTGCACGAGAGGTGCACTGGCCCCCTTTGGGGGCACTGGGGATCAAAATATCTGTGGCCCACTTGACCACAGTTGTAACACGTGGGGGCCCCCTGGGAACAGGCCTACCTGGTGGGGGCCCGGTCCTCCGTTCTTGGGGGGCTGGGACACCACTGCTGGGTTCCCTGGGGGATTACTTTGGGGCCCTCGGGGAACTCCCTCTGTTGACCCTTGTCCCCCCACTCCTCTGCTGGGGACCCTGCCCACCTTTGGCGACGTCTCCCACTGGACCCTTGCGGACCCGGGTGCTCACCCAGCGGTCCGCCTCCTCAGCAAGCTTTCTAGGGTTAGTCAGCTTGCAATCAATTAGGTGCTGGCGTAGCTCAGGAAAACAATTGCTAGATAAATGCTCCCATGCAATCAAATCATAAAACTGTGCAAAAGTTTCTACTTTGCTACCTCTTACCCAGCGTTCCATGGCTCTGCAAAAAAAGGACACATATTCAACCCACGTGGTACCCTCTAGCTTCTTACAGACCCTAAACCTCTGTCTATACATCTCAGGGGTCAAACCATAGCGGGTCACCAACGCTTCCTTCATGTGGGCGTAAACCATCCTACTTTCTGGGGGCAGGTCCAACAAGGTATCCCTCCCCTCACTCACAAAGCGTCCCCACAACCCTGCTCCCCAATCCTTCTCAGGGACCCGGTGGGACACCATGGCTACTTCATAAGCGGCAAACCATTGCCCAATATCTTCACTTTTGTGGAAATCTTTAATAACCTCCTTGGGTATATACACCCTACTCTCAGGGTGCACTACAGGTACGCTGCCACCAGAGGGAGATTTCCATGCTCTTAGCTTTAATCTCCAACTCCCTCAATACTCTCTCATGCTCAAGCTTCATCCTCATAATCTCAATTTCTAACTTCTTGTTCTCTAGGTCCCGGTGACCATCCATTTTAAGCTTAGCCATCTCCATATTATGCCGCCTATCTCTCTCCCTGTCCTCCAGCTCTTCTGGGGACAGACCCTTAACGGACACACTAGAGCCCGGGTTGGAAAGGGCTGGGTCTCCTACTAAGTCTACTACATCGCCCTGCTGCTCTCCTCCCTCCACAAGCTCTCCTAGATCCTTAGGGGCATCCCTGGCTTCTAGCCAGGCCTTCAGCGCCTTGTAATACTCCTCCCTCCTAGTGAGACCTGTGATAGGGACTGTGAATTGCTTGCAAAAATATTTGAGCTGCTTGGCATTGTAGGTTTCTATTTTCTCTTCTTCCCAGGAGAGATCTTCTGAGAGCATTGGATCTGGGCTTGCCCATTGTAGAAATAACTGGCAATATCAATAAAGGACAGAAGAAAACTTCTCAAAAAATGTAAGCGGGTGAAAGATCACCGGCAATATCAATCACAATATAGGATCCTAAAAATTCTCAGAAATGTGCGTGGGTGAAAAATCACCAGCAATATCAATCACAATAGGGGATCAAAAACTTTCAATAAATGTGCGCGGGTGAAAAATCACCGGCAATATCAATCACAATACAGGATCCCAAAAACTCTCAGAAATGTGCGTGGGTGAAAAATCACCAGCAATATCAATCACAATAGGGGATCAAAAACTTTCAATAAATGGGCGCGGGTGAAAAATCACCGGCAATATCAATCACAATATAGGAGCAAAAAAAAACAATTCTCAAAAAAAATGTATGCGGTACGTTATGGTCTGCACTCCCTAGTAGTGTACACTATAATTACTGTATGCGATCATAAATGCAAGTCCAGATCCCACCGCTGCCACCAATGTTAGAAATGGGGGTCTCTAGTTGGCAATGGCGGGCCACTGTCCAAGTAGGGACCCTTCTTCCTAAGTCAGAGTGAGAGGGCTACCCTCTTTAATACCCCTGCTCAACCCTGTGGTAACGTAGCACGAGCAGGTAGGCTTATCTCAGAGGCAGGGTGTGAAGCATTTATGATCATACACAGTAACACAATGAGGAACACTACAAAGGGACACCACACAAGTAGTTATTATAAAAAATAAGTATCTTTATATAAAGGCAGATTTATCACAAGACCAATAACTGTAAAAGCCACAATACTGTCAAAAATAGGTTAGCTGTTGAAGGTCTGTCAAAAATAGTTCAAAGGTTGCAAAAATAAGGTTCAAGTTCAAAGCAGTGGTCTCTGCGACCCTTTCTTTCACAAAGTACCTGGGTTTAGTTGCAAAACCAACAAAGTGTCGCAAAGAAGCTGTAGCGATGATTCTCGGCACGCGAGGCCGGCGATGCGTTGAAATCCTTGCCGCAAGGGAGGATGATGCGCCGATCTGCGGGATGCGTGCGGAGGCGATGCGACAACTTCTGCACGCTGGACCACCGATGCGATGACTTTCTTGCCGCGTGGGAGAAGTCGATGCGGTGATCCTGTTGCGCTGTGCGATCGTGTTGCGATGCGAAGACAAGACGCTCCGCGAGGAGCGGCGAAATTCGGTGTGATGCGATCAAAGTGGCGAACGCACGGCGTCCGCACTGCGATGTCTCGAGCGATGATTTCTGTCAGGGTTGCGAGTGCGCGGCGACAGCAGCGCGATGATCTTTCCAGCGCGTCTCGGCTGCAGCGGCTCGCAACGGGCGTCAGCGATGGTTTCGGGTTGCGGGCCCTCGGCGGCAGCAGCGCGATGATTTTCCCAGCGCTCTCGACTGCAGCGGCCCGCAAAGATGCGTTAGCGTCGATCTCTTACCCTCTTCTCTCTGATGCAAACTAGAGGCCCTGGAACTCACAGGAGCCTCCTCAGCAGATAGCAGTCCTCGCAGGGAGGAAGCAGGAGGTTGGTGGTGGAGTCTGTTGTGCCTGAGACTCCAGCAGGAGGCTAGCTCTTTTCCTAGCCCTTGGGTGATTGCTGTACAAAAATAAAAGTTCTCTCAATAGTTCCTTTTCCTCTTCTTCAAGGTCCAGTGGTCACTGCTGCAGGCCAGTGCAAGAAACAACACACAAGCACAAGGACAGTCACTTCCTGCAGATTCCTCCAGTGGCACGGACAGAGTTTCCTCTCCAGATCCAAAAGCAATACAAAAGTAGGGGTTTGAGCACAGATATTTATACCCCAAAAGCCTTTGATCCTTGAAGCTACCAGTCCCTGAACCTAGCCAGAACCAGTTCTGCTCAGGCCTGGAGCACTTTGTTTACCAGGCTGCATCCTTCCTTTCAGAAAGAGGGGGTCTGCTAGCAGACACACAGTGGGAGAGTGGAGCCAGCATTCACCTTGCCAGGCACAGCCCTATTCAGATCAAAGAGCCACCCTTCCCCACACTCTAAATGCAGATCTCTCTATTCCACCAAGGTCTGACTCAGCCTGTCCTGCCCCTCTAAAACCAGACAGCCAATACACATAACGGCAGAGCACACTGGAAGGCTTAGGCAAGAAAATACCTACTTTCTAAAAGTGGTATTTTCAAACACAGAATATAAAAATAAACTTCACTAAAAGGTGTATTTTAATATTCTGAGCTCAGGCATACTAAATTCGTTTTTCTACCATGTCCCTGGGGTCAGTTAGGACTATAGCATGTAATAGTCAAACTGCCCATTCTAGCCTATGAGGAACAGGTAGCCTTACAGTAGTGAAAAACGAAATGGTGCATAATTCACTACCAGGACATGCTACACACACCCAGGCATGTCCTACCTTACACATACAATGCACCCTACCCGAGGGGCGACTTACAGGATGCCAAGGGAAGGTTCAGGGGCTGGGAAGTGGTTGCACTTCACAGCCAAGATGGCAGTTCTGGACTGCCCACAGACACTGCAGTGGCAGGTCTGAGACACACTTTACAAGCTGCTTCTGTGGGTGGCACACATCAGTGCTGCAGGCCCACCAGCAGCATTTGGTTTACCAGCCCTGGGCACACATAGGCCACACTACTAGGGACTAACAGGTAAACCAAATAAGCCAATCAGGGATATACCAATTCACATAGACATATTTATACAGGGAGCATTCGCGCTGTGACACTGAATGGCAGTGGCACAGCGCCCAGAGCATCTAACACCAGTAAAACAGAGGAGACAACAGCGAAAAATGGAAGGGAGACCCACGCCAATGGTGCCAGGTCTAACATGCACTGCTACAATTAAGACATTCGTGGTGAATGTCTTAATTACAGCAGTGCATAATTACAGTTTTCTTTTCTCCTAACTTTCACTGGTTCCTTGATTAATCGTGACAACATCACCCATCAATTTTGAATCCGTCTCTGTTCTCTCTGCACATTTTGGGATAAAAAAAGTCCCATTTACGTGACATGTTCGCCAACAACATAACGTCTTAAAAATTATCTGCTATGGACTGCATGTCGTTACAATGTGCGCAATCTTCAAATAATAAGCAATGGGGGAGGAGGAGGCAGCTGAAGCACTGATATGCAGAACCAAACAAAAGCGGGCAGCCGCCATATTCATGCAAGGATGGGGTAGGGAGTGGGGCAATAATGAGCCCAGCATCGGAGCCCTCCGGGGCCACATGGACTGCTGTTAAAAACAACATTGAGTAAAGCACTTGGGGGCAGATTTACAAGGAACTGACGCATCTGCATAGATGCGTCAGTTTCCTTGCGTCAGCTCCAAATGTCCTTGCGCCACCATGGATGCACTGTATTTACAATACAGTGCACCATGGTGCAAGGAATTACAGATGCGTCAGAAATTCTGACGCATCTGTTGGAGCAAAAGTGACGCATTGTTGGAGTTGGTCACAAAAGTGACGCATCTCCAACAATGCGCCAGAAAACATAGGTAGGTCCCATGTAAAAAGCCCTGCGTCAATCCTTACGCCTGTTCTGAGCAGGCGTAGGGATTTTGACGCAGTGAAGGCGTAGAATGACGCAGTGAAATCTTGTAAATTTCACTGCGCCAGTTCTACGTGGCTTTTTGCATGGGAACGCTTACCCTGCATACATTATTCCTGGCGCAGGTATAATGTGACGCAGCGCTTTACAACGTGACACATCTCCCTAGATGCGTCACATTGTAAATTGGCCGCATTTTTTACGGCGCCGCTGCGTCACAAAAGTGACGCAACGGTGGCGCAAAAGTGTCGCAAGGGGCTTGTAAATCTGCCTCATGGAATGTAAGCATGAACAACATGGTTACCTTAACGCACTCGAACCTGCCCATATTACAAAAATGTATGGGATGCAATGGACTGGTGAAAGGTGCATTCCTTCCAATAAGAAGCAGGGGGGAGAAGGAGGAGGCAGCTGAGGAGACGAGCGAGCTGAAGCAATTTTGAAGCATATGGGCACAGTTAATAAATAAATAAAGGCACAGGGTGAGTGGTGCTTGAGGACAGCTGAGCGCCAGCAGTGCTCCAGGACAGCAAAAGAAATAGTGCTTACACGTGTTAAAAGAACATGCAGCGTAAGAGCCATGTAACAGGGCAGTCCCTATGGGAGGTTACAAAATTTGAAAAGGAGGGACTGGTGAGCTATTTCACCAATGAAAAGCCCAAGGACAGTAAGAGAAGTCAATAGAAAAGATTGGATGGGCTTTGAAAAGATGGGAGGGGCTTCAAGCCCATATCCTGAACACAGCATGTCTCGAAGAGACAGCGCAAGTGCTGCCTAGACAAGACCTAAAAAAATCTATGGGGGCAGGGTAGGGATACCCTGCTCCCCTAAGCTGGGAGGGGGTCCCCGAGTGACCCACCCCCCAGGGCCAAAAACTATTTGTTTTTTAATTTTACTGCAAATTTGTGGTCATTTTTTTTTTTAAGTGTGGGCTCCCTTGTTATAAAAAAACAACTGTGGGATAGGCCAGGGCAGTGCAAATTCAGTAATAAAGGAGGAGGCCATGAGGCCCCCTCTCCCCAGACTAAAATAGGCCCCGGGGACACGATTCACTAGGGGTGGTGATTTGCAAAATGGGGAGGGGCGAGCACACCCCGAGCTTTTTACAGGTCTTGGGGATCCTATATCCTGGGGCTGCATTGATTTTTAAGGGGAGGCGGATGCACAACCCCCCTCATCAAGCTCATGATCAGTCCTAGGGACCCCATCCCTTGGGGCCCGATATGGCTGCAGTGTCCTGAGGACCCTATCCCCTGTGACACTGCTGTTTTCTGCCGGGGAGAATGGGGTAGTGGTTCTGGCATGCTCCAAGGGAATATATTGCAATCCCTCCTTTTACCTCCTGGTCTTAGAACCCTTGTCAATTATAACCCATCGTTTGGAAAACGTATGTGGGATACACATGGCAATAGGCTCCATTTAAGCATACGGAGGCCTCTCTTCCCACAATGATATTCTGAATACATCCATCCTCACAGCTTTCGGGCTATAAACTCAATTGAGGTAAAGATTAGGCACATACAATGACCCACTTCACCACTAAATTTATCCTTCAAAGATATAACATGACTGAATCTGAATACGATTCCTCTTAGGGATATCTGATTTTAACTTTTTTAATCTTCTGCGGTTTAACAATTTATACGTCTCTTGTTTTTAATGCCCTTTCTACTCTATAAATCGCTTGTTCTTCTTACAATGTCACTACTTCTCCCTCTTCCTCAGCCTCTTCTCCTTATTGACACATCTACCTTGCCATTTGATTCATTCTTCTTTCCTCTTCTCCATTTTCATCCCCCTCTTCCTGCATATGTTACAATCGCTCTCTGTAATGCTCTTGAGTACTCCTAGTACTGTGGCACTACAGAAAAATATGCAATTAAATAAATATGATATGAAATGGGTGTCGAAGGGGCTAAAGTATTTAATCCTTATTAATAGAGATCTAGAAAGAATGGTAGAAGACAATTTTGATCCCTTGTCAGCACGCAAAGTAACGACTTGCCCGCTAGTCTCACTTAAAACTATTAATGTGTGGTGGGGTTCAGAACATTGAACAGTTACCAGCACTTGTGTTTGGAGACACACTAAATATATTAATGCTAACATTAAGACCTTTATTTTGGGAGGTGAAAGACCCAGGCTGAAGCCCCAAAACTTTAGACACATACCACATCAGGGGTTCTGAGACTTTTTTATACCGACTCACACTACCACACCAACCACATATGTCAAAACTTCCTCCCTCAAATGGGCCACTGACCTGCCTGGTTTGAGGTTAAGTACCACACATTAAAATGTCCCAAAGATATGCTTCAGTATATTTTATAAAATCCTTTCCATCATCCACGGATTATCCAATGATACAGTGTATGTTCTCTGAATAGAAATCTACACATAAGTTGTGTAAAGTGTGTGCTTTACTTCACAGCTCTGTGCCCATATAGCAGAATTCTGGCCTCTAAATACATGGTGAGTCATTGCAGAGGAAAGGATGGCACAACAAATGTATTTCTCTGTCAGATCACCTGTTCACAGATGGAACACTAACAAGTATTCAATCACTGTGTACTGTTTTTAGTCTGGGCCATGAATACCTTTGGCTTTAAAGATAGTCCCAATTCGCTTCTCAAGAAGTGTAATAACTATCGCTGGCAGACTACCCACATCGGCGATCCTGAGGTACTTGAAGACATAGGATCTCTACTGAGATGTGAGCTCTGGATTTTATAGTGTACTTATTAATACATTCTTCTCCAAACCCATCAAAATCTTACTTAGAAAAACATGGCCAAATGCCCTGGATAGGAAATACTCCACTGAGGAATAGTCTTCTCCTACTACTGTCACATGACAGACTTGTGACAGAGGCGAGACTTGCATTTCAATACTACTCGGGGGGTATTGATCCCCAAATAGAGAGCAGGCCTTTTGGTACATTCAATATTTTGGAGATGTGATCAGACATGTTGTGACCTACTGAACATGCTCTGGAGTTGCTCAGACCTGCGAACCTTCTGGATGATCACAGGGAGGCAGCTGACTCATGCAGCAGCCTTTCACACCATTCCATCAACCTACCAGAAATACAGACTAGTGAATTTCAACGTCTCTCACTGCTGCCAAGAAATGTATTCTCTGTCACTGGAGACAACGCTTTGTCCCTACTGTGGATGGATGGGTTCTGAATTAGCAAAAATAGCCCAGTGTGAAAGGATCATGAATAAAATTAACAAACAAAAAAACATTTTTGAGCAAATATGGGGCCCGTTCCTAGGTATACTGGAAATGCAGTACAAAAGCTAGATTTTGTGCTAAACTCTACTATCATATGACACTTTACACACATAACCGATGCATCCTACAGTACACTCTGCAATGACACAGCATGAACTTTTACCGATCCACCTGCTGCACATCTCTATATTATCCTTCGATTTCGGATACTTCCTGCAAGTAAGATCAGGATAAACTTTCAGATGTTTTCTATACATCAATACTAGACAATGGATATCTCAAATACTGGTGATTATTGGCTTAAACCACTTACATATGCATTTGTAGAACTACTTAATATATCCATACAGTGATTGATCGATAGGTATAATCATGAATGAGTTTTAATCGCTACTAGGTATAATAAGGATTAGGAGACAGGAATTTAGAGGTTTTCGCTGAGCGACACTGTATATCAATAGCTCACTATAACTCTGAATGATGACATAGTACATTGTCGGTATAAACAGAGCCCATCTTCAACTGGAGCGTCTTCCACCTCCCTACCCTTTCCCTATTCCAGTCATCTCCACAATGTATGCCTCTATCTTTCCAATTCTTAATACTACTTGTATACTTGTTTCCTGCTTTCTTACTCCTGCGAACTAACCTTAGATTGTTGTTCTACTAGATTATATTGATTATCACTGAAAGAAGGTACTATACCTTGTATCACTGTGGGAGGGATGGACGGAAACAGAAACTAGAAGCTTAATGCGGTTCTCAATTTTGGCTTATTTTATTAGACTGTTATAAATTCTGACAGACTTTTAATGATTTGGGATCTGGTTTCCCCTTCGGTGCAGTGATGGAGTCTTCTTCTTCTCTCACAGGATGGTCTTCAGGAGATGGAATGCCCCCCAGGCGGCTCAAAGAGAAGAGAAAATGGCTGTAAGTATTTGGGCTTCCCTTCTCTGTGTTGTATAGAGACAAATGTGAAAGGGTTGTCTCATGGGGTTTGTGATTAAAGTAAAGCTTGGGAGGTAATAATGATAACACAGAAGGACTTGATCTCAAGGGTAGACTCCTTCAGTCCTTCTTTTCTTATTCGCCCACGTGGGAGGGAAACATACTCGTTGTAGGAGAGGAAATCAAAACAAATAAAGGGAAGAAATACCTTTTTAGACCCAAGAGGACAGAACATGAATATAAATGATAGTGGCCGTTTTTCAAGGAATCTTTTGGATAACTTGTCAATCTTATTAGACTAGCATAAGTTGCCTTTCATGGTTATAGGGTGCGTACCTTTAAATAAAGAAACAAAAAAAACAAATTCCCACACTCAGTGGTTTTGGTGAGGGCTTTCTTTCTGTTCCTCTCCTCCCCTCTCTCGTCATTCTCCCACCACTCCCCCATTAAAGGACCCCTCTACGACCAGGGTTTCACTCCCTTTAATACAGTGGTCCCCAACGTCCCCATTCCCTTTTCTTGTCACTTATCGCCAATGCCACAACTCACCAGAGTTTTGGCGGCAAATAGGCGTCTCCTGGGGGCGTCCACCACTTTTCACTTCAGTCCTCTGGAGCGTCTTCCTCAGTGTCTCTGTTCTCATCCTGGGTCCCGTTCCCCATTTTCTCTGCTTTTTTCATTTCCTTCAGTGGCAGGGTTCCTCCTCGGACCTCCTCGATGGCGTCTTACTGCTTCTTCTTACTTCCTCCTTCTTCCCCGTACCTGATTCGTTGTTCTTGCGTGACTCCCTTTTCTCGGACGTCGGAGGCGTCTGATTGGTTCCCTCGTTGGGCGGGTTCACCATCTGCCTGCACTGGAGAGTTCATGACGAAAGGTTTAACTCTTTGGTTGCCTTTCTCCTTCCAGCCGTGATGTTGTTATATTCGTGAGCCGGAAAGGGCAACATGGGGTAGACGCTTGGGTTCAGGGCCTGACCCTCCCTCACAATCACATACTGTACGCAGTGCGGTAGTTTATGCTCTCAGTGTATCTTATGCTTGTAAATTGAATATGTTTTAATGTTTATCATTTGCAATAAAGAATTGTTGCAAAAAAGGGTGGCATTTGTGAATAAGGCAACAGTTCAACATTCATCATTGACCCAACACTGTCCACCCAAATGGATTGCAGCAACAAAGTTAATAGCTCATGTGAAATGTAAGAACAATACCAAGTACCTGCAGACCTTAGTGCAATAGTGAAAGGCATATAATACAGATCATAAATGATGTATACTACATATGCAGTATTTTGCTTTAAAAAGTTACACAGATAATTACAATAAAAGATTAAAATATAGGTTAAAAGGAGAAAAATCCAGATAACTATAATTTACAGATTAAAAGTGATATCAATATATCTCATATGACATGCATCCACAAGCATTCAAGCATATTCCAACTATTGTATATTTCATACATATCTTAGGTATACTAAAATTAGTACAATAGAACTATAACATCAATTCCCCACCCACAGTTACCTTTAATCAAGAAAAGCAGTCATAAATAAAGTGTCAAAATATTCCACATGGACAAGTATGTCACAGTAGTACCCATTATCACCCAATTTATCAGTATTAAACTAGATTTCCCTTCCCTTACCCACAAGAACTCAGGGACCTATTTAATGAATCTGTGTCTGCTTCCGGGGCCAAAAAACTACCCACCAGGTGTTCTCATGCTTTAACCCTTTCAATTTTACCTTGTCCTCCTATTATCTCATGAAACAACACAGCACTCTCCAAACTTGCCCATTTAACCATTTCTTTACGCCATTTAGTAATTTGAAGACCATGTGCTGATTTCCAGTGCATAGTCAATTCTCATTTTGCCAAAATCAAACCGAAGTCAGTAAATCTACCAGTAGTTTTCTTAATTTTAGGACGAGAGTATCCACTAGGAGGGAGAACAAGGGTGTACAAGGGGTGTAAGGTTATTCTATTAATATATTCTATTGCTTCCTCCCAGAACCCCGCTAAAGAAGGGCAGGACCATACCATGTGGAGCATTTCTACCCCCAACTCCCCACATTTAGGGAATTTTTCAGCAGAATTCGCATATAACTTGTTAATCCTGCCAGGTGTAAAATAAGCTACATGCAGGACATAGAAATTAATTAATTTGAACCTGGCATTTCTAGAAACAGCTGGTATATGGATAAGTACCTGCAGACCTTGACCTCTGTACGGTGTCCCATCCTGGAAACGTTGAAGGGGCAAAAAATCAGTGTTACGTTCTACATGTAAGCTGCGCTATATGGCGATGTTATGCAGCACACAAAAGGCTACAATTATCTTGCACACTACTTCTGAGGAGTACTGGAGCAAACCCCCTCCGGTATGAGCAAGACACCTGAAGCACAACTTCCGGATGCCAAGAGTGTGCTCAGTGAAAGCTCACATATGTGTGTGTGCCATGTTGTACCTCTGTTGAGATTGTGGGGCTTATTTCGATGTGAGGTGGCGGACCGACCGACCTCCAGGCGGCGGTCCTGACCGCCTAATCACGAAGCGACTGTGCGGTCGCATATTCCCATTCCTCTATGGGAGCTAGTGTTACAGCTGTAAATCGGCCGTAACACAAGCTCCCATAGAGGAATGGGAGTCTGTGTTCATCCCTGCACCCATGGCAGGCACCTCAAGGTGCCTGCCACAAGGTGCAGGGATAAACAAGGGGGCACCAAGGGCGTTCCCTCGGCCCCCAACCAGATACCCTGCTAGGGGCCCCCAAACACGCTTTCCGACAGGGTTTCCATGTCGGAAAGGCCGGCATGGAAATCCTGCCAGAAACCATGCATCGTAATCCAGAAGGCGGAAACGCCTTCCATTTGGATTACAGGCCGTTCTCTGACTGCCAGACGGGCTCCTGGAGCCCGTCAGAAGCCAGCCGGAATGACCGGCCAGTTTCAATTCCAACCGGATGTATTGTAATCAGTTGGTCGGAATTGAAACCAACAATCTTGGTCATAAGCCTTCCAACCTAAGGTTGGAGGCTTTACGACCGAGATCGTAATCGAGCCCTAAGTGTTTGGAGCTGGGATGGAGTGAGGAGATGGAGAGCAAGGGCATACCCGGCATCACCTAGAAAAAAAACAAGTGATATTTGTTTTTAATTTGGTTGACTCTAGAATGTAGCAGACATTCAATGCATTCAATGTTTACCTCATTGGCATATGTTGTGATGGAGTGAAGTCATGAGCCCATTCCCCAGGTACATATACAGTTCATGTGTGAGTTGGTTAAACTTACCTAGTAGCCACATATCATTGAAATCCTCAGCAACCAATTGATGTGCAAGAACGTAATGTCAGAAAAGTAGCTGTAATGTGCCCACCCTGCAAAAGCAGCATACACATCAGTGAAGCAGTCCCTGGATTAGCAGACAGTCTGCATGTAGAAGGAATACCAGTAGTATCTGTTTCAGTAGCGGTGTTCCCTTTGTCGGGTTGATTGAAGCATCAAATTACAATCAATGGCACATAAAGCCAGAGGGAGTTTTACAATGGCATTTGAAATTCCTTGCTACCTGTTGCCTTTCTGCCAGTGACTGTGACATGAGAATAAACTGGTGCACTCGACTGGTGGCTCATCTCATTACCTGCCAGCCGCGGTCTATGCAGTTAACAGCGGTAGGGCAGTGGGGCCGGATTAGGGGGGATTTCGAGGGACGATGCTGAAGGAAAATTAATTATTTATTTCATTTTCCCTCTGCATCGTCCCTCGAAATCCCCCCTTCCCCGCCCCACCGCTGTTACCTGCACGGACCACGGCTGTTACCTGCCACCAGCAGCGTGACTGGCTTGCCTGTGAGATGCTCATGGTGTCCCCACTCTCCCTCTGCAATGATCCAGTGGATGGGAAGTGGATTGCAGCCAATATTTTGACATGTTCAAGGGTAGCCTGGGAGAGGAATGTAGATGAAGTGAGCTCCTGATCCTAATCTGCAACCATGTCAATGATCACATCAGGAGAGAAGTAGCATCCAGCCACTACTGCTTCTCTGGACATACCAAATATGTTAATGTTCTGCCTGTATATTCTCTCTCTATCCTCCGCAAGTATTTGTCCCTCAGAATGAGGGGCAAGGCAACAAAATACATTCAATCACTTGCTGAAAAAATGGTTTGGGATGTGTCTTGCTTTTTATGTGGCCAGGCTGTGTGAGTGGTTGATGCTGAAGTGAGCTTCACCTAGTGATGGGTGTGGTGGAGTCATGACTGTTGATTTACATCTTGGATACCATGTTTTTTTAATATGTATGAAGGCTTATTCCTAAATTTGGTCTATAATAATTTTAGCTATGTATACTCAAATGTGTATTTTGTTTACATTTGAAAGGAAAAACGAAATACAAAATATAAAGAATACAATTTAATACATAAAATATGTTTTCCCCATTTCCCTAGAGTTAATCCCTGGCTTATTTGACTTCGATTAGATTCCCATTTAGTACGAGTGAAAGGTCATGTGTTGTGTGTCTCTTGCTCACAGACTTACAGGAGTAGAGTTGAGCCTGTTTGGTCAGTAGTACTAATGAAGCAGATGTTGGTACAACTTTAGTGAATAGCAATTGTCTTACTTAGTTTTGTAGGTGTGCCTTGGTATGTGTATGTGCCTCCTTGTGGCCCTCCTTATTTTTTCACTCAACCTCTCTCTTCTCAACATCTTTGTAGGATGTATTACCTACTTTCTACTCTCTGTTTTACCTCCCACATTTACTAAAAAACATCTCAGTGTATAAAACATAGGACAGGTGCAGGCACAGCTCTCTGCCAGCATGCTAGAGAAATGCATATGTGACCATGTGAAGTAGTACTGAAGTTGCTACCTCAGGCCATGTCTCTAAAGACAGCATTTCCAGTCCTGGGCGTCTAACCATCCAACCATTGCTATGGGGTGTGTTAGTCGATGGACATGAACCAATACCCAGAATGCATGAGGTCATCACATGAAAGCCAATGATTGGAAGCATTGTCCGTGATGATATGTATCCAAGTAACCATCCTAACTGGAGTAGTACTTTATGCTTTGGTGAATAGGCCTCTATATATTGCTGCAAGTAAATACGTTTTTAAAAGGATCTAAATACAGAGTTTATGTTTACCTCTAAACTGGGAGAATGCTAGGGAGTATCAACTTAATATTATTTGCAAACTATGCTGCAGAAAAGCAAACTATTAATGTTGCTTACTAATTCTAACCATACTTGCTTCCCAGGTTTATTGCCCATTAATCTTGTAAAACAATATTGAATCGAATTTGGTTACTTTTAACCGTGGAGCATGTGAGATTACACTAAGTTAAAACTTAATATGCTGCTCGTGAAAAGTCTTTCCTATTTGCTAAAGTCACGAAATAAATCATAAAAATGCATTTCAGGTGGGAACTGCTCATAAAATTCAAGCGAGAATTTTATTTACAATATTCCTATCAAAGCTGTTTGTGTTGTTGCATGCATAACAAATAGTATTCTGCATTATGACTCAATCCAGGAAGGAAAGTTTTCTCCAAGAACCAATTTGTCAAAACTGGGCAAAGCAGTTAACATGTCGCCCGAGTTATTAGCTCCGCTGTCATCCCCGAGTTATTAGATCCGCTGTCTTTGCCCCCTGCAAGTGCACAGAGTTTACAATATTTTCATGCCACTCTGTTTCCAAAGCCGGTTAGTTAGCTGAGAAAGAGAGCCAGAGGGCGTCATTTACTGACCTGGGGGATGAGAGTGGACCTTCTCTAGCAATTCTCTTTGTTCTCCTTCGTAACTCATTCTAATATACTGCCCACAAGAATCATAGTGTCCGCTCCTGACATCAGGGCTGTTGGACATGGCCCTCTCTGCAGGGACACCCACAAATCTTTTGTCTTTACCTTCCATTTGTTTTGCTAAATTCGTTTTTGTTGGCCTCAGAATTCTGTGCAGTTTACCACTGCTGACCAGTGCTAAAGTGTTTTTGCTCTCTCCTTTAAATATGGTGGAATTGGCTTATACCCAATTGGCATGCTTAATTTACTTATTGTGCCACCCACTTAAGTAGCACTTTAAAACATGTCACAGGACTACCATTTTCAACCTGAATGCAGTTTTAAACTGCCATGACAACTTGGCATTAAACTCCCTTTTGACAAGCCTTAAACTGCCCTTTTATTAAATTGATGTCACCCCTAATCTAGCCCATAGGGCAGGGTGATGTGTAATTAAATGATTGGACATGTACTTTTAAGTTTTACACGTCCCTGTAGTGAAAAAATCCTAAATTTGTTTTTCACTACTGTGAGGCCTACCCTTCCCATAGGATAACATTTAATTTAATACATTTAATAAGCTTTAGTAGCTAATCAGGAGCAGGTAGATATATAATGTTTGGCACTTATAAAATTGCAATGATAAACCTTCTTTAATTGTAAAGTCGGATTTTTCATTAAAATTTTGAAAATGCCCTGTTTAGAAAGTTAAAAGAACAAATGATGGGAGGAATACTGAACAAATCAAACAACCACACACAGTCACAGATCTGGGTTTAATCCATGTTTTTTTGCTCACAATGCCACCTCAGTTTGGACCCAGCCATATGCAAATCAGTCTTTGACCCTGCTCCGCATGGGAACATTCCAGCCCGAACTGCCAGACCAGTTCCTCCCTGGACCGGAAACAAGCATCCAGGGACTGGTTTTTTGGTATCACCCCTCATCAGCCAGGCCAGAATCCAGTGGCACAGTGAGCACCGGACCCACATCTCAATATGAACCTAAAAAAGTCCTCTACCAACAGTTGCAAACCATTTGTCAATGGTAGAAGCTTCTTTTCCTGAGCTGAGCCAAAGAAACATGCCATTCCTAGATAACCCATAAGCTGTACAGATATAACTTTGGACTTCACAGCATTGTTCTTTTCACACAGGTTACACTGTACATTGGTATGACCCCGGTGCCTTTAGACCAAGGGGAAGCTGAGCTGCACTCTAAGGCAGTCTTACCCATAGTGTATAATGGAGTGTCACTGCAGATCAGACAGTAAAGCTCACTGACTTTCCCTATCTGTGTACACCAACATTAAAAGGCCTATCCCAGGACAATACCCAACTCTGCAGAGTCCCTTCTGAGGCGGGCTACCTATGCACAGTTCCTAGGCTGAGCATGACAAGAGTCTCCCACGAGCTGCCTTCAAACATGTGCACACGTGTTCACGTGTAACCAGTCAAGTGCCTGTTACCCTTGCTGCATCGCAGCAGCCTTATCTTGATAGGCGGACACTGGTGGTAAACATGCACAGTTCATGTTACCATGAGTTTACAGTGGGTGAGTCACAGGTTATGAGGCTTCCCCAAAAGATCAAAAACAAGGTGATCAAAACGTGAAAAATCCGGGCGGATTAGATGGGCAGAACCATCTTCTCACAGGCCTTAAATGCTTTTCAAAAGTACAGCCAAGACAATGAACTAAAACTCAATCTGTCAAAAAGAAACATTGTGACATTTGGTTACACTAAGACTAAGTATAAATGGAAGATCGAAGTTCAAATGATATCTACTATTGATTATTATCTCTATCTGGGAGTGTAGCTAGACTCTAACTTAACATTTAAAAATCAGCTCAGTGCAATGTGCACACAAGCGTGTTACTTGCAAAACCAACTGAGGAAAATCAACAGAAGTTCACATAGCCTCAAGGAGATCTCTATATTAGAAGTGTTTACAGCAATTTACAGCCAGTAATTCACTATGGGTCCCTAGTTTTGGGCTAAATTTGCACGAAGATCATGCGAAATTGCAATCAGGTATAATCAGGTCTGTGTTTAGACTACCCAAGAGCTAACCAGTGAGTCAGCTGAGATTGGAGTTTGGCATGATTAACTTGACAAGTGTAGCAGACTTACAATTCATCAAATATTCTTTTAGACTAAGGAACACACCAGGAGATTTATTAAAAAAATCTGATCAGGGAAGAGCTGGAAGTGAATCTTAAGATATACTCTGACAATGGCATTCCCTACCTTGAGAAAATTCTAAGAGAACTCCATCTAAAAGACTATTGGGATAACAACACTGCCTGTCCCCTATTCAAAACCCAAGTAAAGCTGGTGGTAAGGGAGTACTCATACAAGCAAAATATTGAGGTGCAGTGCAAACTACCCAGAATTCAGTGCCTCATATCAGCTTACACCTCTGCCTTTCATCGATCGCTGTGAACACAAAAGCTGTCACGAGACACAAATTCATTAGACTGAGGAGTTTTGCTGTTGCCACTTAGGGCAAGCCCCTATCGCCACCACAACGTCACTTTTAGTAACGTGATGACGATAGGAGTTTTGCCTTATTTACAAGGCAGCGTTAAGCCACTTAACGTGGCTTAAAACTGCCTTGTAAATTGTATGGGGCAGATTTACAAGCCCCCTGCGCAGCCAGTACGTCACTTTTTGTGACGCACTGGCAGCGCATTTCTCTGCCCCATATTTACAAGGACAGGAAAAGCCACCCTGCGTGGCTTTTCCTGTCCTTGTAAATATGGCCCCTTTACACGCAGCACTTTGCGTGAAAGGGGCGTTCAATGGGTGTTGCTGTGGGTGTTCCCACGCAACACCCATGGAACCAGACACATTTCCAGATTTACGAGGAATCGTAAACCTGGAAATGCGTCAGTATGCTACGCCACCCTAGGGGTGGCGTAGCGAGGGTGGCGTAGCGAGGCGCAACGAGGAGAAATGTTTTCATTTCTCCTCGTTTTTTTCCTCTTTCAATGCGTGCTGCATTCTACAACAAGCATTGAAAGAGGAAAATGCCTGTAGTGATTGTTTTTGTGCAGGAAGGTGCCCCTTCCTGCGCAAAAACAATCTCCCCATGGCGCAGGCATCCTTGCCCCATGGTGCAAGGGTGCCTGCGCCGGCGCATGGCAGCTGTTTGTGCGCCAGCGCAGGGGAGAGCACAGGAATGCGACATATCATTGTAAATATGTCGCATTCCTGTGCTCTTAAAGTGCAGCAGCGTGGCACAGCCAAAGGGCTTGCGGTGCCACGCTGCTGCACTTTCTTGTAGTTCTGCCCCTATGTGTGCTGCCTTGGCCAGCACACATACAAACAGCAAAACGCCAACGCCAATGATTGTTTATGTGCAGGAAAGTCCCCCTTCCTGCACATAAACAATCGTTTAAAAAAAATGCTGTTTTACAACTTCAATGTGTGCTGCATTAAGTAACACACATAGAAGTTACAAAACAGCATTTAAAGATTGTTTATGTGCAGGAAGAGGACCTTCCTGCACATAAACAATCTTCCCCTCAACACAGGCACCCTTGCACTATGATGCAAGGGCGCCTGCGTTGGCGCTAGGCGCCAGCGGAGGGGGAAATGCAGGGCTGCACCATATTCTAGAAAATGTGGTGCAGCCCTGCGTTTCTAAAGTGACGAAGAGTGTCGTTAGCCTTCTTGGCTTAACGACACACTTCACCACTCACTTGTGAATATGCCCCTTAGAGCTTTCGCATCCTGGAAGTTTGACGTCTTATGCAAATGTTGTAGACGGTGTTGATACCCCCAGAAGTCCCGTGCACAGATTATCTGTCACTGACCGCAGCTACTGCATCTTAGAAGAAAGTTTTTAGGGCCATGTTTCATTCAATTGGCTGGGTGTAAAGTATATTAAGGAAGCACTGAAGATTTGTCTGCAGGGCACTGACCAACAACTAAGTTGATGATTGCTTAAATATCTGGATTTAGCAATAACTGAGCTGGAGAAAATGAATTTGGCTCCACACGCCCTTTTATGTTCACAGTATCAACATCCTTTTGACCTTGGTTAAGGCTCATAGCCAGCGCTCGGCACCGGAGTGTGACCGACATACTGTTGGAATATGCCATATTACCCACAATACTCTTGGCAACAAATGCACCTGGCACTTTATGATGTATCCTGTCATTTTGCACGTGGCAGACTTGGAAGGAGTGTAAATGTTGCATGTTGCACTAACGATAATTGATACGTTTACATAAGGCCATGGCACTTTTGTATTTACTGTTTGATACTTTGATGGGATTTTAAGAGCATGCACGAGGATAGGTATGAGCTCCCGTTGATACACAAACACAAGTAAGGTGGCTACTTCTAATCAGGGTTTGCACCCTAAAATATGCAGAGGGATATTTCTGAAAGCTGTTGATTTCCAATAGAGTTGAAATTGAACGAAAGCGAATTGAATTGGCTGTGTATTTTAACATGTACAATATTTTTTTTATCCTGTTTTTACTGAAGATGAATTGTCTGTGTATTTTAACATGTACTGTATTTCTTTACATTGTTGTGTTTTGCGTATTGTAATTTTTTTTATTTTATTAACCGCACAATAAAAGCTTTGTTTACATGTTTCCAGATCAACTGGAAATAATAGTGCTTGAAAGGTGTCACATTGTTTGTGTTTTTTTCTGCATAATTTAGACAAACTTTCCACATAATTTGGTCCTTTCCACATAATTTGGTCCTCAGAGCCGCATAATACTAGTAGCCATGACCAGACAACGGTAATGCTCTGTAGGATGGCTTTGGTGCTGTCATTATGATGATAAAATCATATTTCACAAGTACTTGGTATATAGTTTCCATATGTCATGGTTCCCAGTGAAATAAAGGGTTTTATGCCACTGCATTCTGTGTAATTACAGCACCCAATCTATACATAGATATATCAATATAGTTATATATTTATATAACTATTAATAATGCAGTGTAGTGACTCATGATCTAAAGGGACTCCCAGTGTACTTACCTGTGATATATTGACTCCAGATGTAGCTGATTCGGTGTACTAGGGGTACACTATAATGCCACTAGTGGGTTAATGTCAAGGAAAGCGTGACTGACCCAGGATGACAACTCAGTGTTCATTCGCCCAAATGGTAGAGTTGCTGTTTCCACGCGCATAGGTGCTGATACTTCCAACTCGGTGAGGGTGAAGAGGGAAAGTCAAGTATCTGTGGGTCTATTCAACAGTAATGGATCCGGTGTATGAGAGCTGTCCTCACCCTTAACTGGCCCTCAGTCAATCTGGTGCTGGCTGACAGTGACAATGATTTGGTGGAGCTTAGAGACTTTGGAGCCTGTCCATTGTGCAGAACTTGCAGTGAGTTGCTGGTAGACACATAACACGGTATGGTATCCTTTGTCTATTCCTCCGGCTCGGTCATTGGGACAGTAAGGCAGCAAGGATGCCATGGTGCAAGCAGGAAAACGGCCCCTTTGGCTGCCTTTGGGATGCTAAAATATAGCAGGTACCAGGGTTCAGTGGGCCCCTCCGGGCACTGGGCCCCGGTGCACTGCACCAATGATAGCTTCGCCCCTGCATTGGGAAATACTCAGTGTGTTTCTAGATGCAGTCCTTTCAGGGTGTACTGGCTTCTGCAACAAGGGCAAGCCCCAGGAGGGGCAAAGAGTGAAAAAAACTAAAGTGGGAAAAATGCAACCAACACAGCGGACAACGCAGGAAGTGCAGCTGTGTTGTGCATAGACATTCCTGTTCCAGCTAGTATGCACAGTTTAGACTAACATTTGCTACAGGAACATGTGAATTCAGTGCCTCTGTGCTTAGTCTTACAAATATGCAACTCTGCACTCTCATTGAAAGGGGGCAATAGTAGTGGATTCTGTGTCTGGACCCAAAAGCGCCAACAGCAAGCACATTTACATGGAGGACAAGTCTCCATATCAATGCACCAGGAGAGCCAAAATGGACAATCCCTGAGAAAACAGCAATATATTGTCATTGGGCATTTAAAATAAGATTAGACAAGGCATGTGGCTGAAATTTCCCTTTGCAATAGGCTCACTCTTTAAAAGCCAAGCAGTTCCTAACATGTGAAGGCACTAACAGAGAACTAAAAGCTCAGAGGGAATAGATCAGTATTAGGGAAGAGACTCAAAGCTTTAGAAAGAACAATGGGCCAAGCATATGGAAATGAGCTGAAAATAGGAACCCAAGCAGGACAAGCGCACTGAACACCTACAGATAACGGAAAAGAAAAAGATACTAGGAGCATTCAAGAATAAAAACTGCACTACAAATCTGGGGATCACAAAGTATGCCGCAAGCTACACAATAGTTATGTTGGCAGGATAAACTATAAATAACATTGATATATTTGTTATGTATAGCTCTCACTGAAAGCCACTATTGTGAATACAAGAATCTAAATATGGTTATTCACCGCTATAACATAGCAACAGTGGGAAACACAAGTTGTTTGCCAACGTTGCTGCATCATGAAGAAAGTCCAAGCTACTCAGAAAGGGCTCTTTGAGAACCTGTCAGTGCAGCACTGGGGAGCAGAGAGCACAGTTTCAGGAGTGAGTCTGGGGGAGGGAAGGTACAGAGGGTGGTGGGGGGGGTGTGGCAGGCTGCAATATATATATTTTTTACATTAGGGATAGTGAGGAGATTACATGTTCAACTGACTTGGACTGACCATTTTTTAGTACCCTTTTATGTTGACCAGGTCATGACCCAGACTGTTTCAGGCAATACCAAAGTGATTTTCAGAGCTTGGAATTTTATTTTTGATCTGAGTTTATCCAAATTGTACTCTCAGATAAAGATGAATTTGTCTATGGGAATTGATGCAGCAGTTAGTTCCTTTAATAATGCTTTACTGTCAGGTCTTGGCACTTAGGCACCACCTTAAAGGCTGTACTAGGAAGAGATCCATATCTTTAGCAGGTTAGTTCTCATCTAGCCTTCAGGCTGAAAAGCTGAAATGTAAACAACTGGAGAGGAAATGGAGGGCAAGCTATGATATTGAGAAAAGTTTTATTGTGCAGCAGTTAAGCAATTTAGGAAAAATATTAAAAACGTAAAAACATTTTTTTTGCTAAACTAATAGCCGCATCAGAAAATGCCCTTAGAGTAGTTTTTAAAATTGTCAAATCATTTTTAAAACCTGGTGTGTGTAAACAACGCATTCCGATTTCTCAGCTCTTTACGGAAGATTTATTTAATTTTTTGCACTCTAAAGTGGAAAAAATGTGTGCTAACTTAGATCAGTCTGATGAACCTACTTTTACCAAGATCAGGAATATTCACTGCTGGAATCATTTAAAAAAAACTCTATGGCAGAGTCTAACGGAATCATTTAAAAAGATCTCTCTGACAGAATCTAAACTAATTTTACAAAAAGTCCAATCTGGATCTCCCATTGATCTATGCCCCCCCACACATATTATCGAAGGCAGGCACTGTCATCAACCCTCAGATCAACTTTCTCTTCAACCTCTCTCTTGAACAGGGTGAAGTGCCTTCCATTTGGAAAAGAAAGGCACTCGTTGTGTCCCATTAAAAAAAAAACACCGACGCACTTACATTAAGAAACTACAGACCAATTTCCCTCCTCCTTATTTTAGGGAAGATGCTGGAACCTTAGGTGAATTGTCAAATCACCAATTATGTTGAGCGGAATAATATTTTCCATTCCTCCCCATCTGGCTTCCGTGCTGGGTTTAGCACGGAATCTGCCCTTTTGGAGGTCACTGAATATATCAGAACAAATCTTGATTTGAGACGTAAGGCAGTGGTCATTTTATTAGATCTCTCCACTGCTTTTGACACTGTGTCTCATAAAATTCTCATACAGAGACTGGAGAAGGTAGGGATAGCGGGCAGGGCCTTAGCTTGGTTATGCTACTATCTACCCAGAAGGCAACAAGCAGGATTTTTATTGCCTTTTACATCTTAGTCCAGACTCATACGTTGTGATGTCCTGCAGGGTTCAGCTTTGAGCCTCACTCTTTTTGTTATGTTATGTTATATGTTTTGAAAAGCGCACAGCTGCCCCAGCCAAGGGGCGTCCCGGCGTTGACACTGCAAACTGTTGGAGACACTGTAGGAAAGACACCAGAAACCCATTAAACAGGAAAGAGATGTGTTTTAATGACTTTACGGAATAGAGCATGGTTCTATATACTTCTGATGCAGACAGGAAGAGAGTTCCAGAGTTTTGGGGCAAGGACGCGAAAAGAGCGCCCTCCGGCTCACACCTTCCTCACCCGTGGGACAATGGCTAAGTGTTGGCCCATTGAGCGAAGTTGACGGCTGGGTATGTAGGGTGAGAGGAGATTCGCCACAATATCCGGGGAATGGAGATTCAAGATTCTGTGGGCGATACAAAGAGACTTAAACTCAATGCGTTTCGCCACCGGCAGCCAGTGAAGTCTTCGGATGGCGTTAGCAGTGGGACAGACTCTCGGGAGGCCGAGTAGTGTCCGGGCAGCCGCATTTTGTGCCCTTTGCAGGCGGAGGATCTCGGCTTTATTTGCCCCTAGATAAATTGAGCTGGCATAGTCCAGCCTCGATAAGATGGTGGCCTGGACAATAACCTGGAGGACGGTGGGGTCGAAGAAACCCAGCAGTGGTTTGAGCTTACGCAGGAGTCCGAAACAGGTCCCCGCTACCATTTTGGTTTGGGCCTGAAAGGTGAGAGCAGAGTCTACCCATACTCCCAGGTTTTTGACTGCCTGTTTAGGGACAGGCGGACAGCCCAGAGTCGATGGCCACCACCGTTCACTTCACAACTCAGTGTCTCTTCCTACTAGCAAAATCTCAGATTTGCTCGCATTCAGTTGGAGGCAGTTGGTGGTCATCCACTCCGCTATAGCTGTTAAATCGTCCCTGAACTTAAGAGCGTTCTGCGTGGAGTCGTCTGCGTGGAACTGGGTATCGTCTGCATACGATACCACAGTTCGTCCTCTGCTCCTGGCTACTGCCGCTAGGGGCTGAATGTATATGTTAAACAAAGTAGGGCTCAACGCTCAGCCCTGTGGAACCTCTTGTTGGATTATGTGTGCCTGGAAGCAGAAGGGAGGGACCGACACTTGAAAGGTTCTCTCAGATAGAAAAGACGCAAACCAGCCTAAGGCCGGGCCCTCAATGCCAACCTCCTCCAGGCGCTGCAGCAGAATCTGGTGGGACACTGTGTCGAACGCAGCGCTCAGATCTAATAATATCAGAGCTGACGTGCGCCCGGCATCCAGTGCACCCCTCAGACGTTCAATTACAGCTAGTAGGGCAGTCTCCGTGCTATGCCGTAGGCGAAAGCCATTCTGAGAAGGGTCAAGCAGATTGTTGTTCTCTATGAATCTCGTGAGTATGGAATTGATATATGCTTCGGCGATCTTAGATACCCACGGCAAGAGCGAGATGGGGCGGCAGCTCTCTGGTTTAGAAGTATCCAGTGTGGGTTTCTTTAGTAAGGGAACCACTTTAGCCCGTTTCCAGGCCCTCGGGACAACCGCCGTGGCCAGAGATATATTAATGAGCTTACAAAAAGGTGAGAGAAGCTGAGACATAGATTTAAGAAATTGCTCCAGTTTAAGCGGGTCGGCAGGAGATCTAGATTTAATTTTCTTGCAGATGGTGTGCATCTCCTCTTGCGAGAGCGGGGGAAAGACAGAAAGTGTGGGTGTGACATGGGGCCTACATGCAGGGCCTGTACTGATCGTAGTGTGAGAGAAGGTCCTATAGATGTTCTCGACCTTCTTAATGAAGAAGACAGCAAGGTCTTCACATTGCTGGTTGGAAGAGAGAGGGGGAGCTTTAGTTTGCCTCGCGGATTTGAGATCTTTAAGTATAGTGAAGATGCATTTAGCAGGGTTACTGCTATTTCTAATCTCATCCGCCAAGTAGGCTGCCCTTACCTTCTGGATGGCCCTGTGATAGTTTTTGATAGCTGCCCGAAATTGCCCCTTCAGAACTGGGTCATAGTCCCGTCTCCAAGCCCGTTCCATGCTTTTACAGGCTTTCCGGGAAGTGGCCAGCTTGCTACTATATACCAAGGGCTGGATTGGCTATTGCAGCTCTGTGACCACCTCGCAGGAATAAGAGTATGGAGGGAACGCAAAATCCAGTCCGATAGGGCACTATCGTCCGCGTCTGGGTCATCTGGCATGCTAGGTGTGCGCGTGAGGAGGAGGGCATGGAACTGTTCAATGTCAAGTTTGTGCCACGGGCGTTTTAGGAACGATTTCCGGGCAACGCCCTGGGGGACAGTACTCCCTGAAGTGCCATGGGTACTAGGTAATGGTCTGACCAGCTCATCGGAATGGGTGGGTTGACCGTGAGGGTGGATAGATTGGAAAAAACAGGATCTAGCAGGTGTCCAGCAGAGTGGGAGCAGCCAAGGACACGTTGTGTAAGCTGGAGGGCGGCAAGATCGGCTAGGAAATTGCCTATCTCACAATCCTTTTTGGCATCCAAATGCAGATTCAGGTCACCTATGATGCTGAAATTGGCCAGTCTAATAGCCAGTGTGCCTGCTGCACCAATCAGAGCATCCCTGAACTCTTTTGTGGGGCCGGGTGGGCGATATACTAGGAGCCCACACAGTATAAAATTGGCATTAAAAGTGATCTTAAAGCGAGCGCACTCACAGCCCACCAAAGTCTCTTTAATAAGAGTGCAGGTGTAGCCAGATTTAAAGATGATAGCAATACCACCACCCCTGGTCCCTCTGTTGAGAGTCGCGATGTTAAAACCCTGGGGCAAGTCCAGGGCAGGCTCAGCCTCTGTGTTTGCCGTGAGCCATGTCTCTGTAAGGAAGAGGATGTCTGGTGACTCATCTTGAAGTAGATCATATATTTCGGCAAAATGCTTTACTAAAGAGCGGCAATTTAAGCTAAGGAGTCTGACAGTGTGCAGAGAGGGGTGTGGGGGAGATGCGACGGCCCAGGAGTTGAACCCACACCCTCTGCAGCAAAAAGGGCCCTCAAGGGGAAAGAGCACTAGATGGTCGCATGGACTCACCCTCTTGCTTGTCGTCCTGGGAGAATACCTGCTGGGTGCCGGCCGATCAAGCAGCATGTCTGGCTTCATCAAGGCACGGACGGGTGCAGACGGGCTTGCCTTAGGTGCGCCTCCGGCGCGCCAGCACCGCGCCCGCTGCGCGCCTCTGCGCCCCGGCAGGCATTAAGGGCCGGGGGGCACAACTGGCTCCTCCCGGTTGAGCTGCTGATTGGAGGAGGCGGAGCAATCAGCGCTCAGCCTGGACCGAGGGACGCGGAAGCAGGTCTGCCCAAGTCAAGTAAAATTCCCCAACGCAGTACCCAGTAAGTGGTTAAAAATATTCTTACAACAGTGCTAAAAACAATGAGGCCGATTCAGGGCTACAATAAAAACGAGCGTCAGGACAAGCTCACAGTGCAAGGAGCACCTTGGCAGCAAATGCGCGTCGGCGCCCCGGCAGGCATTAAGGGCCGGGGGCACAACTGGCTCCTCCCGGTTGAGCTGCTGATTGGAGGAGGCGGACCAATTAGCGCTCAGCCTGGACCGAGGGACGCGGAAGCAGGTCTGCCCAAGTCAAGTAAAATTCCCCAACACAGTACCCAGTAAGTGCTTGAAAAAATTCTTACAACAGTGCTAAAAACATTGAGGTTGATTCAGGGCTACAATAAAAACGAGCGCCAGGATGAACTCACAGTGCAAGAAGCAGCTTGGCAGCAAATGCGCGTCCGCGCCCGGCAGGCATTAAGGGCCGGGGGGGCACAACTGGCTCCTCCCGTTTGAGCTGCTGATTGGAGGAGGCGGACCAATCAGCGCTCAGCCTGGACCAAGGGACGCAGAAGCAGGTCTGCCCAAGTCAAGTAAAATTCCCCAACACAGTACCCAGTAAGTGCTTAAAAAAATTCTTACAACAGTGCTAAAAACAATGAGGCCGATTCAAGGCTACAATAAAAACGAGCGTCAGGACGAGCTCACAGTGCGAGGAGGAGTTTGGCAGCAAATGCGCGTCCGCGCCCCGGCAGGCATTAAGGGCCGGGGGGCACAACTGGCTCCTCCCGGTTGAGCTGCTGATTGGAGGAGGCGGACCAATCAGCGCTCAGCCTGGACTGAGGGACGCGGAAGCAGGTCTGTCCAAGTCAAGTAAAATTCCCCAAACCCGGTACCCAGTAAGTGCTTAAAAAAATTCTTACAACAGTGCTAAAAACAATGAGGCCGATTCAAGGCTACAATAAAAACGAGCGTCAGGAGGAGCTCACAGTGAGAGGAGCAGCTGGGCAGCAAATGCGCGTCTTTGCCCCGGCAAGAATTAAGGGCCGGGGGGCACAACTGGCTCCTCCCGGTTGAGCTGCTGATTGGAGGAGGCAGACCAATCAGCGCTCAGCCTGGACCGAGGGACGCGGAAGCATCTATATGGCCCCGCTGGGCTCCGGTGGTGCAAAAATAGGGTCTGAACATCATATCATTGGCAAACAACACACAACTTATGCTGTCCTTTCAGGAGATTGATGAGTCTTTGACCAGTGATTTTCAGGGCTGTCTCACTGCCGTTGCCGACTGGATGCACAACAGTTACCTACAGCTTAACGCTGATAAAACTGAAATTTCATCATTTGATACTCCTTCTCCTATCGATTCTTCAATAATATGGCATTCTAAGTTGAGGCAATTAGCTACACCCTCAACAGTTGCCAGGAATCTTGGAATGTTGTCAGGTTTGGCTTTGTCCTTCAAACCCCAAGTCCATGCCACGGTGGCTACTTGTTTCGGGCTTTCAAAATCATTGAAAAAGATTTTATAATATCTTCCCCTAGCCACCAGGAAGGGGATTATACATGCCTTGACGACATCCATATTAGACTATGCTAATGTTCTTTATCTGGGAGCCTCTCAAGACCTACTTACTCTGCTTCAGCATGTTTAGAACGCTGCAGCCTGGCTTGTACTAAATATTCCAAAAAGGCACTCCATCAGGTCAGGCTTAAAATCACTACACTGGCTGCCAATCAAGTTGAGAATTAAATTTAGATCTCTTCTGATCACGCACAGAGCATTTTTTCAGAATGGCCAGTTGTACATCCAGAACAGGTTAAAAAAATATCTCCCCTCTAGGGCACTTCGCTCAGCAAATCAAAATGTATTGTATGTTCCTAACATGTGAAGAGCCAAATCTGGTAGAAGATCATTTTCTTTTCGTGACCACACCATCTGGAATTCTTTACCATTGTATTTTTGCAATATTCCCAGTGAAAGTTTGTTCAAATCCCAACTGAAGACCTTCTTGTTCAGCGCTCCTTAGAATCTACCTTTACTTTCCTGTTTTATTTTAGCACCAGAACGCTTATCATGAAGCAGTAGTTGCACTCTTTAAATTTTTTTTCATTCATTCATTCATGTTATGTATTGCTCCCCCACTGCTCCATTGCCCCTACGTAGGAGTTACAAGCAGAGGTAGATGACTGTGAAGGTTATCCATACCATAAAATTATAGTGCCTGACTCGAAAACTGCATTTTAGTATGTTTAGTAGTATTACTGTAATACTATTAAAGTACTACAAAATGCAATCCACAAACCAACTTGCAGATGCCTCCGCAGCTGTCTCTCCTATCTTTTCAATGCAGAGATGTCTGCCATGAGTGCGGAGATGTCCACACATATAGCTCTACATTTTAGTAACAAACGTGGAAAGGATGGGGAGTGGTGGGAAATGAGGAAAACTTACATCTAAATGGGAGGGTTGTATGGAGGGTATTAGGGAAGGATGGGCAAATACAAAGCCCTCACACAACAGTAAGCTCATTGCTATTCACAAACAGCACTTCTAAAGTTACAACAGAAAAAAGGTCCCAAAGCAAATGTAGCCCAGCTAAGAATTGTAGGAAGTCCAGCATGAGACATGGATTCTCACAGGCACTGCAACACAATCCCATAAAACATAATGGAGACAATGACTTGAAATAACCCACCGTAGGAAATAACATTAAAATAATTTAATCCAATTCAACTTTTTAAATAAATATACACATTTTGTTTAGTTTGAAAACTATGTATATAATTAATAAATAATGGTATTCAAAAATTAATTTATGAAGTAAATGTATTATGAGAAACTATAATGAACTTTCAATCTTTTCTTAAATAATTATTAGTATTTAAAATAATTCTATACATAACTTCTAATAAACGTTAATACATATTCAATAAAAATAAATGTTTTAATGTTGGTGGGATTTTTAAAAATGATTCTTCAGTGATTTTTTTAATTAATTCAATATTTTTTAAATAATTATGTAATACACATTTAAGTTAATGTGCTGTTACATTTTATTTTATTCATCCTAGATTTAAAATAAAAATATAACATTATTTTACATTAATATTTTATCATAAATATTTGTATTTTTTTTTAAGTTTAATACATTTTGTTATACAATTACCATAATGAGATCTCCACCTTGGTGGCAGAGATCTGTGCCTTCTTGTGAAAAGTTATGAATTGTAATTCACACTCAAAAATCCTCTTATAGAATGCTCCACATGTAAGTAGACAACTAGAAGTAACTTTACACTAGGAAATGGTGAATAGCAAAAATGGTAAAGTTAGTCCTAGGTGCAGGAGTACATGTGTGGGGGTGTGGTCGAGTGAGATAGCGTGAGGACATGTGGCAAAGAGCTCTGACCCCCCCAGCCCCATATCTGAACACATATCCATGCTTAAAATAAACCATCTAGCTGTAAAAGTGGCACCAAACTGCACAAACATGGCAGCGCAACACATAACCCCTATGAAAACCCCCAGATGAAGCAGTTTTGATGCTGAAAACTTAATTCTATGATACACTATAAGCCACAATCCAACAATCATAGATGGTGCCCGTGCAAGGTTTGCATTCCAGCCAGCGGCGGCCGGCACAGGTAAACGCGGTGAGGAGGTGGGGAGGTAGGGTGGGGCGGGGTAGGAAGGGGGAGAAGGCCTCCAGGGTCAGGGAAACTTCTCTCCCTTCGCGCAGCTCTGTCGTTGAGGCACTGCCCCCAGCGCTTTTCTGACTCCAGGTAGGTGTTCGAGGCCCTCCTCCAACCGCAGGCTCCTGCGCCTCATCCCTGGTGGTCCAGTGGGACAGCCTGCTCTTCTGCTGGTCCGCTCTTCCAGCCTTTCTCTGTCTTTTTTCTGTCTGCCTTCTTTTTTTATTTACTTTTCTGTCTTTGCCTTTTGCCTATTTTTGCCTTTTTCTTCTCTTGCCTTGATTCCCGTTTTCCTTTATTTTCCTGCCGCTGCTGCCCCCTGCAGCCCCTCCCCCCCCTGCGTGTATCTGCTCCCGCTTCTGAGCTGCTCTCCCTCCCCCCAACCCCTACTTAATGGCGGCCGTCCACAACCCGACCAGCGCCAGGGACCCTGGTCATCAGACCTCCCACCGCTATGACTCCAGCATGCTCCACGCTCTCAACCCTGGACGCAACAACAACTGCCAGCTCCCAGGGCCCATTCTCCTGCCGACACTGCCGCCGCTCCTTCACTCATCTCCGGACCCAGACAGCTACCGCCAACCCACTGGATGCTAGCGCACCCAAAGCCCTGAGCGGCATCCTTCTCCTCACAGAGACCTGGACCAAAGCCAGCTCCCGACATCGCAACCGCCATCCCTGACCGGTACAAGATCCTGAGAAAGGACCGCCCCAACCACCCTGGAGGAGGTCTCACCATCATCCACAAAAGCTCCCTCCGACTGACATCCTCCATCTCGAAAGACGCCTCGCCCCCCATGGAGCACATCCATTTCCAGATCCAGCCCAACCCCATGATGACTTTACGCGGAACTCTTGCCTACAGACCTCCCGGACCCCACTCCCCGTTCACCAACACCATTGCAGACTACATCGCGCCCCAAGTCCTCGCCTCCACGGACTACATACTGCTCGGAGACCTGAATTTCCACCTTGACAACCTCAGCAACCCCAACTCCACCGCCCTCCTAGAGAACCTCACCAACATCAGACTGAAGCAACTTGTTACCACCCCCACCCACACAGCAGGACACACTCTCGACCCCATCTTCACTGGAGGAAACAACATTTGCTTCAGTCACAACACGCAACTTCTCTAGACGGACCACCACTGTGTCCACTGCACACAAGCCTAAGCCACGCCTCCCACGCAGAAACTGGAGCAAGATCACCGAAGAACACCTCAGCTCCACCCTCAGCCGCACTCCTCCCCCCACCACGACTGACACCAACTCTACAACTAACAACCTCCACCAATGGATCGCCGACTGCGCCAACACACTTGCCCCCCTCCAGAACTCCAACAGACAACACAACACGAAAGCCACCTGGTTCACCACGAACCTCCGAAAATTCAAGCGCTCGTGCCGACGACTGGAGAAAGCATGGAGAAACAGCAAAACCCCGGAAGCTCACACCACCTACAAGGCCACCACCACGGCACACCACCAACTCATCAGATCTACGAAGAAAAACTTAATTCAGGACAGAATCCTCTCCAACTCCCACAACTCCAAGGAACTCTTCGCCATCATACAAGAATTTACCAGACCCCACAGCGAAACTTCCGACATTCCTCCCTCCCAGGAGCTCTGCAACAAACTCAGCTCCTTCTTCCACCACAAGATCAGGACACTCAATGACAACTTCAACGACCAAGGCACTGACCCAACACCATCCACCAGCAACGCCACCCAGCCAACCCTCCTTACCTGGACCCCTGTCACCACAGAAGACACCGCAAAGACTATGAGGAGCATCCACTCCGGAGCACCCACTGACCCCTGCCCGCCACACATCTTCCACAGGGCCACCTCTGTCATCGCACCAGAACTACGACAGACAATCAACTGCACCCTCAAAAAAGGCATGTTCCCCGACAACTGGAAATGTGCCGAAGTCAAACCCCTCCTCAAGAAGCCCTCCGCAGACCCAACGGACCTCAAGAACTACAGGCCCATCTCTCTCCTCCCCTTCACCGCCAAAGTCACAGAGAAAATTGTCAACACCCAGCTAATGCACTTCATAGAATCCAACAACATCCTCGACTCATCTCAATCCAGATTCGGCAGCAACCACAGCACAGAGACCGCCCTCCTGGCCGCCACGGACGACATCCGCACCCTCCTCGATCAAGGCCGCACTCCAGCCCTCATTCTACTAGACCTCTCAGCAGCCTTTGACACCGTCTCCCACCGCACACTAGCTGCCAGACTCTACGACGCCGGCATACAGGGAACTGCCTTAGACTGGATCCGCTCTTTCCTCTCCGGCAGAACACAAAGAATAAGACTCCCGCCCTTCCTCTCCGAACCCACAGAGATCAGATGAGGCGTACCCCAAGGATCCTCCCTCAGCCACACGCTCTTCAATATCTACATTGCCCCCCTTGTAACCATCGTCAGAAAGCATGGACTCAGCATAGTATCCTACGCCAACGACACCCAGCTCATCCTCTCCCTCACTAAGGAACCCAACATCACCAGGCACAGTTTACAGGAAGGAATGAAGGATGTTGCATCCTGGATGAGCAGCAGCTGCCTGAAGCTCAACTCAGAGAAAACAGAAGTCCTCATCCTCAGATCCACCCCCGCTGCGTGGGATGACACCTGGTGGCCCCCCACCCTCGGAAACCCTCCCACTCCCACGGACCACGCCCGCAACCTCTGCATCATACTCGACTCCTCTCTCACCATGAACCGACAGATCAACGCTGTATCCTCCACATGCTTCAACACCCTCTGCATACTCCGCAAGACCTTCAAATGGATCCCCCCGAATCCAGGAAGACCATCACCCACGCTCTCATCACCAGCAGGCTGGACTATGGAAACGCTCTCTATGACGGAATCAACAAATCTCTCCTCACAAACTCCAGACCGTCCAGAACGCCGCAGCCAGACTCGTCCTCAGCATCCCACGACATGACCAGATCACCCAGCACCTCTGAGACCTCCACTGGCTCCCCGTCGAAAGGAGAGTGATCTTTAAGCTGCTCACACATGCCTACAAAGCCCACCGGACCCCAATGCCTCAATGAAAGAATCTCCTTCCACGTCCCCAAGAGAAACCTCCGCTCCACCGACCTACCTCTGGCTGATATCCCGGCATCCACAGAGTCAGAGCGGGGGGCAGATCCTTCTCCTACATCGCGGCCAAGACCTGGAACGAACTCCCCCTCAGCATCAGACGAAGCCCTACACTGCAAGCTTTCAGAAAAGACCTCAAGACCTGGCTCGTCGGATGACCTCGGAGCTGCCCGATCCCCCTCCCCCCAGCGCCTTGAGACCCTTATGGGTGAGTAGTGCGCTCTAAAAATCCCCTAATTGATTGAAGTTGACAGACAACGGAATAGGTATAATTAAATAAATAAATAATACCTATTCTGTCATCTGTCGGCTCCCCCCCTGCCGCGCCCTGCCCCGCCCCACCCCACCGCGCTTACCTGAGCCAGCCGCTGATGGTTCCAGCCAGTATCCGTGAGAGACCACAGTGTGCTGCGGAGACGTAGACATACTACAAAGCAGGGAGTTGCGGATAGAGGAGCGCCGACTGTGAGGGACGCTTCCCTGCACCAGGATATGACAGAGAGCACCGGAGGATCATGCTGCAGCAGAGAGGCCTAGGTAAAAGCAGAGCCAAACAGCGTGGGCCTGCTACTATGGTTAGTCCAGCACCAATGCCCTGCTCTTATTTGTTGAGGAGCCCTGTTGCTTCTTCCCTCTGCGAGGAATGTAGTGGGCCCATTCCAGGGTGGGGCCTTGTCCAGACAAGGCATCTGGATAATGGCCGGCTGGCCTAGAGATAGCTACCACAATGCGCTTCCTGCTTGCTATGAAGGGCAGGGCCGCAGGCCCATGGGCACAATTATTTATTGCATAGCGACTATGACCAGATGCAAATTTAACGGCCTGGTCTATGGGATTAACATGAGAGGAAGTGGGCACAGTACAAATGTGAGAGTGCACAGCCCAAATGCATGCAGCGGAGCTGGGAGCCCACAAGAAAAAGGAGCCCAGTGGGACCTAAGGTACTGGTTATAGAGAAAGAGACCAGGCAAGCCTACCCCTGGATAGAGCAAAACACTAGTGCATATGACAGCGAGCCTTCGACTGATAAGTGAGAGGTGGGGAGTGGCAGACACCCTGGGGGTAACTGACAGTGTGAGGCCTCTGAATGAGATGATGATGATGATATGATGATATGGAGCTTATTAAGCGCTCGAATGCCGAGGCGTCTTGGCGCTGATGAGTGTAGGCAGAAGCAGGGGCTGAGCTAGATCTACTCGGGAGTAAACAGCCGGGTTTTCAAGGCTTTCCTAAAAGATAAAAGGTTGGGTTGTAGTCTCAGTGCCGCTGGCAGCTTATTCCACAGTTTTGCCGCACAGCTGGACAGGGATCAACCACCCCATCTGGCCCTTCGGAACTTGGGAGTACAGATCAGGCCACGACTGGCCGATCGTAGGTTTCGAGAAGGAATATAGGGCCTGAACATTTCCTGACAATCATCTGAGCCCCCCCCCGTATTGTGCCTTGGGGACCAGGCAGAGTGCCTTAAATTCAATTCTCTGCCTCACGGAGAGCCAATGTAGTGCTCTTATTCCATGTGACGTAGGGTGACCCTTAGGGAGCTTTAGAATTAATCGTGCCGCCGCATTCTGCAACGATTGCAGTTTGCTGATCTGATGTTTATCGATACCCAAAAACATCGCATTGCAATAGTCCAATGTGGACAGAAAAAGGGCCACCATTACCGTCTTTTGTAGTTTGGGGGGGATGAAAGGGAAGATTTTGCGAAGGGTCTTTAGCAGGAAAAAACTGGCGGACGTTAAACTGTTGACCTGTGCCAACATGTTAAGTTTATCATCGAAAATAATTCCGAGATTC
Organism: Calotriton arnoldi; assembly: GCA_963921515.1. Taxonomy (NCBI): domain Eukaryota; kingdom Metazoa; phylum Chordata; class Amphibia; order Caudata; family Salamandridae; genus Calotriton; species Calotriton arnoldi. Next base: position 2,020,062 of record CAWUFW010002681.1, on the reverse strand, counting down.
CTGACCTTCCTGACAGGATGCGGGCATTCCCCAGCCTCTGGCGGACACCAGGACTTGTTCCATAAGGATGACGTCCCGTTTGCGAACTCGATCACTTCAGTCTTTCCTGTGTTTATCTTCAAAAAACTCAGACTCATCCAATTCATGATGTCCTTTAGGCAGGAGTGAAAACTGGCAGCTGTTATCTCAGGCCTATCTGACAGGGATATCACCAATTGAGAGTCGTCGGCATACGACACAAATGTGAAACCATGTTTCCTAACCAGTGTTGCTAGTGGTTTCACATAGACGTTAAACAACGTCGGGGACAGAGCTGACCCCTGCGGAACACCACAGGGCAGATTAAAACTGTCCGATTCTAAGCCGTCCCACCTCAAACTCTGTTTCCTGTCCTGTAAAAAGAAGGAAAGGAGGGCCAGAGCCGAATCCTCAATTCCTACCTCCCATAGTCGCCGCACCAACACCGTGTGATTCACGGTGTCGAATGCGGCCGACAAATCGAGGAGAACGAGAATTGCCCTGCCCCCACCATCCACCACTCTCCGAATCCCCTCAGAGACCACAATCAGGGCGGACTCAGTAGAGTGTCTTGGCCGAAAACCGTGTTGAGTGGGATCCAATAGCCTGTTGCTCTCTAAATATTCTCTCAGTGTCTTGTTGACAGATTTTTCAAGGACCTTAGCTACAAATGGTAGACCCGAGATCGGACGATAGTTTTTAAGTTCAGTAGGCTCTAATGTGATCTTCTTCAAAATTGGCCTAATACATGCGGTCTTCCAGGCCGTGGGGTAGATCCCTGATACCAAGACTTGGTTGATCAGGGGGGTGAGAGTCTCACTGATCCTCTCGGCGGCCAGATGCATAATAGCAGGAGGGCAGGGATCATTCGGAGATCCGGATTTAATCGATTTTAAAAGGTTAGTTACATCCTCAGCAAGAATGGGTCTAAAACAAGTTAACTTAGACTGCGCTGTCTCTACCATGGAGGGAGATTGGTAGTTGGCAGCCTGAACATTTCATGAATTAGCAAGGCTGTCATATATCACTTGCACCTTGTTCTGGAAGAAGGCGGCCAACTGGCTACAGAAAGCCTGATCAGGTTTAAACGAGTTCGCCTGCTGCGGTTTAGCTAAAAAGGTCACAGATTTAAAAAGTTCTTTGGCTGAGTTTCCTGCCTCTTGAATCTTAGCTGTAAAATATAGTCGTTTGGCTTCCAGAATGGCCTCCGTGTACTGTTTGAGAGCCTCGTTGTAAGCATCTTTGCTCTGTCTACTGTAATCTACTCTCCAGAGACGCTCAAACCTCCTGCATTCCACCTTTAGCCCTTTAAGTTCAGGGCCATACCAAGGTGTCACCGCTGGACGCCTCTTAGCTGTTCCGGTATGTTCAGGGGCAACGCAGTTAGCCGCATTCAAGATCCACTCGTTGAACTGGGAGGACGCGACCTCATTGTCGCTGTCTAATATCGGGGGGGAAATATTAAGAGCATCCTGTAGGTCCCTTCTTTTTACCTTGTTCCAACGTCGGAACGTCACCCTGGTAGTTTTAGGGCGAGAGCAGTTCTTTAGAGCCCTGGCCCTAGCCTCAAAAAAGACTGCCTTGTGGTCTGCCCAGGGAAGTGGCTCCACTCTTACAAATCTAATGTCGGGATTATTAGAGAAAAGCCCGTCCAAAAATATGCCCCCCTTGATGTGTAGGCTCGGACTCTAACTGGTCCAAGCCATACGCCTCCAGATGGTCTAGGAGTCTAGCAGTCTCAAAGTTTGTACCCAGTTCCAAATGATAGTTGAAATCTCCAAGTATAGTAAAGAATTCAAAGTCTGTGCAAGTTTCCATATAGGTCAAGAGAGCCTGCGAAAACGCAGCTCTGGGGCCCGGCGGTCGATAGACCAATAGGCCCTGAAACTTAAAGGAGTCTTTGAGCCTGACGCAGAAATACATAGCTTACGCCAGGAGGTCCCCCACTGCCTCCACTTGAACCTTCAGGAAATCCTTATAAATAATAGCTATGCCCCCCCTCTGTTTCCTTGTCTATCTTGATTACATAGTGCATAGCCAGATGGCAAGGCAGCATTCCAATCTGGGACAGAGGTGTCATCTGTCCAAGTCTCTGTGAGAAAGACTATATCGGGGTTATGAGCGTTCAATAGGATTTCTAGTTCGTGTTTGTGCTTAACAACCGAGCGTGTGTTGAGGAGTATTCAGTGGAGGCTCTTTCCTCCTGTATCAACAGCGCCTATTGTCGGCCCTTGATCTCCAGAAGTAGAAACTGTATAACCCTCCACCAAAGATCCCATCCGCCTTCCCCCCTCCGCTCCGCTAACTCCCCCCCGTCTGTGTGCCGTTAATAGCAAAGCCACCCCCTACCCGGTAGAAGCAGTGTGCGCAGGGGGGTGCTACCGCCTTACCCCCCGGGCTGAAAGTGTTGCAGTCCTTGCAGCATACACCCCGAAGCTTCAACAAAGCCTCTCTGGTGTAGGCATGGACCCTAAAACGACCAGGGGTCCTGGCGCTGGGCGCGCTCCGGGCGCAGACGGGCTTGCCTTTGGCGCGCCCACTGCGCGCACGCGCGCCAGCGTGCTTTTGTAGTCCGATGTGCGGGAGGACTAGAATGCTGACCCAGGCAAGGCGGGCCCGCTCTTACAGACGGGCACCGCGGGTCAAGCAGAGGGAATTTGGCTTCAAGGGGGAGAGTTCTGACAAATGGGTATGTGCAAACCAGCAGTATTAAAAACAGTTACAATTTCATAACAGTTAAATTTTAAAATAGAATATTGCACTCGCACCGGATAGCAGCCTAACAGTTCGATTTTAAAATAAAATATTGCACTCGCACCGGATAACAGCCTAACAGACTGAGCACACGAGCCTCAGCCTAGCACACGCTGCGCGCTCGCGCCAGCGTGCTTTTGTAGTCCGATGGGCGGGAGGACTAGAATGCTGACTCAGGCAAGGCGGGCCCGCTCTTACAGACGGGCACCGTGGGTCAAGCAGAGGGAATTTGGCTTCAAGGGGGAGAGTTCTGACAAATGGGTATGTGCAAACCAGCAGTATTAAAAACAGTTACAATTTCATAACAGTTAAATTTTAAAATAGAATATTGCACTCGCACCGGATAGCAGCCTAACAGTTCGATTTTAAAATAAAATATTGCACTCGCACCGGATAACAGCCTAACAGACTGAGCACACGAGCCTCAGCCTAGCACACGCTGCGCGCTCGCGCCAGCGTGCTTTGTAGTCCGATGGGCGGGAGGACTAGAATGCTGACCCAGGCAAGGCGGGCCCGCTCTTACAGACGGGCACCGCGGGTCAAGCAGAGGGAATTTGGCTTCAAGGGGGAGAGTTATGACAAAATGTCAAACCAGCAGTATTAAAAACAGTTACAATTTCATAACAGTTAAATTTTAAAATAGAATATTGCACTCGCACCGGATAGCAGCCTAACAGTTCGATTTTAAAATAAAAGACACAGTTAAATGGTGAAAAATAAACCTGCTAAACGGTCTTCCACACAAATCAACTTGGAGAAATACACTAGGTTGACTTCACTCCCTGGTGCAGACATCTAGGATCGAGAACTGGAGTCACACGAACTGTCACTTCTGGAGGTCAAGAAGGCAATACAAGGCACAAGGTTGTTGTTGAAATCAAAGGTGGGCGGGTGGCCGTTGACTTGGGCCTGGTGCCAGAGGATCTTTGAAAAGAAACACACAGAGTAACACAGGTGGAAAAGCAAGCAGAGGAAACACACCACGTAGTAGATGGCTTAAGCAAAGAGCTGGAGGGACTGCTCTGGAGGATGGCAGCTCTTGAGGCCCGGGCAGAGGACACTGAAGGACTTCCTGAAGGAACAACATTTGCCTAGTGGGCCTGCCAGACAGAATGGAGGGGGAGTGCTTGGAATTTGTGCCTGGAGGAGTGGGTATCAACAGAGCTCAGACCACGAACACTTTTCAAGTTCTTTTCAATTGAACAAGCTCACAGGATGCCGGCCCTACTTCCCCCACGGCGTGCCACCTCAAACAGTCATATTCCAGCTACTTAATTATAGAGAAAGAGATGTTCCACTCCGGGAAGCATGGAAACAGACATAGATACATACTGGGGGCACGTCTGCGACGCTGTTTCCAGATTGCAAGCTCTTGGTGCAGAACTTCGTGCATATGAAGCTGTGAAGAAAAAAGAACTGAATTTGATATACATGATGTTTTTCCCGACGTAGCTCAAAGTATTGCATGGCAACAAGTCCCACCTCTTCATCTCACCTCAACAAGCGAGGGACTGGCTGGAGTCACTGAATAAATACGAGAATGCACATCAAAGTCGAATCAATGGGCAGAGGGCACAGAATGGGAAGGACAGGGCAGACGACAGGAGAGACATTGGCATGATGACCCACCGGAGTGATAGGATGGTGATGTGCAGGATGGGGGTGGGGGAAAGGGACATTGAAGCCGCTTATGATAATTCACAAATCAAACGCCCCACGGACAAACTCAAAGGGATCCAACCAACTGGATTCCTCCTGTTTGAGAGACCAATGTGGGCACTGGGGCAGCAGATGCAAGAAATTGTTCAGGAACACCGATTGAATACACAAAAGATAGCCTTGGCTGCATCGCCTAGCACAGCATCGATTAGTCCTGGTCCTCTCCAATCAAGATTGCATGGACATGAATCTGAGAGCCAGAGCGCAATGCAGTTTATAGTTTCTGTTGTTAAATGTTTCATGCTGGAGAGTGGATGGGCATATGCGAAGATTGAGGAGAGGTGGGCAGAGGGGGTGCGGGACGTCATCAGAGAACATTCAGATGGCTGACACTGTGACAATGGTTACCTGGAATCAGGGCACAAGTCCTATAAATAGAAGTGGGGGGACTAACCAAGTTAGGCAGTCAGCAAGTGACATCATGACAAGTGCCATCACAGCGCACGGCATCTCGCCACGTGAAATTGTATGTGACCTCACCGGAAGTGACATCACAAGAAGTGACATCAGATAGCAAGACCTCACACTTATGTTCATCAGATCTATCATTATGAATACATTTTAAGCGCATTATGAGATTTAACAAATGAGATTTGGCGTTACGGTTGTTTCAAATAAGTGACGCAATCCTGACACAAAATCTGGGCCTCAACTTATATATATTTTTTTTTTTTTTTACAAACCATGTCACAAAGAAACTGGCCACAAGAAGAAGCCTGGTAGTAGATGTTCTGCTTAATTGGTTGCAAAGTCTGCATTTTAAAATATTTTGTGGGGTTAAGTCATCTGCTGCAGAGGTGCCCAGTAAATCTCAGGGAATAATAATGGTGAGATTTAATGTATTTGTTGGAGAGATCTGTGTTTTGTGTAGTCCTAGATATCAAAGAAAGAAGTACAGAAGATTAAAGTGTATCCTGTAAAGCCCATCATGTAACACGCAAATGACATTTTTTATTTTATGTAGATAGGTAAGTGGGTTACTGCTTTGAACTCAGAGATCCTTTTGTTACTTGCAGTTCATAAATTGTAATCCTTCTAATGTAGCACAGTGAGTTATGAAGGACATGAGACTCCTACACCATGTAATGCATCTTGTACATTGATATGCACACTTACATGAGTTATTGTCAATGGATAATATGTATGTTATATAAAGCGCTTTAACACCCTGCACTGGGATGAGTAGCGCTATAAAAGAAATAAAATAGTGCTATTTAAATTGTTATTTTTGTAAATACTAGGACAGACCAACACAAGTGACACTCTTACAGTGCATGGACTTGTGTACAGGGACTGAACGAAGTAAAAAGCGACACCGTATGCCTCTCTTGAGTACCTGTGAAGAGATAACAAGCGGTGTGCTTTTGTTTCCCCTCTGTTGCATTTGCATTTAAGTGTGAGGTTACACGCTGCCTCTACTCGGGATATTGAAACAAAAGGAGGCCTGATGGCCCCTTAACTTCGGCCCAGCTGGAGGTGAAAAAAAAGCCCGATCGTGGCCTGCACGTTGCTGCTGGGAATGGAAAGCAGACAACCGGCAGGCGCTGCTGAACGTGTCCCGGTGTCTGAAAATTACACCACGAGTTCAGCATATTTGTGTCTCGTCAAACTTCTTGGCAGAGTGGACGGCGTCCACCCTGTGAAAATAGTGGGCGGACGCCGTGTACCCCGACTCGTGCCCTGCCTGGAATGTCAGGGGTCTGATTAAGTACATCAGCTGCTGCTGGAAGAGAAGCCTTCTGTCATACATGGACCAGCAGACGAAGTCACCAGACTGCTCCAATAAGGAAGAACCGTCAGCTCCAGTCCAGGGAAGGAACCCAACGACCTCATTGACGGAGTGACACCCCCCCCCCCCCCAGCATGCCAGCAGTACCGATGACCTCATGGATGGAGTGACCACCCCCCCTCCCCCCAGCAAGCCAGCAGTTCCAGCCACGCTCCCAGAGGCGTGTGGCTAACGCATGTGCATGCCATATTCTTTGCTTGGGGTTGGAAGGAGGGTACTGCACAGGGCTCCACAAATGCTAAAAAAGGGGGGCGCACCACCCGTACTGCCTGAACCATACCACCTGGGGCACCCAGTAAATGGAAGAAAGTTATATCTATCCGTGCACGAGTCTTTCTGAGCACTGATTCCCCAAAACCCATTGCACTAGGGTGACCATACGTCCCAGATTTCAGTGATCTGTCCCGGTGTCCCGACACTTTATAAGAAATTTAAAAACATGTCCCGGTTTTTGGAAGAAAATTAAGTTGTCCTGCATGGCAGCACAGACATGTTAAAGACACTTCAAATTCTAGAGGTGAAAAGTAACTATTCATCCTCCGGGCATCGTAGGAGGAGGTCATTTTGAGCCACTGTTCATAGTACCAGAGGATGGGAGAAGGTAACCCGTAGGCAGAGAGGAGGCCATGCCATTTTGTTATAGATAATGTTTTGTAAATGAACAGTTTAAAAAAACAAGCACATTCAAATTTCAGAACAAGTCTGTGCTGGGCACAATTATGTGTGTGTGTGTGTGTGTGTGTATGTGTACACACGTACACACACATTTCTAATTATATATACACACAATTTTCTTATATGTCCCATCACCATTTAGTCCTCCCTCTATGTCTGGCCTGTCCCGGTTTTTTATTTTCAAAATCTGGTCACCCTACCCTGCACTCCTGTCGGTTTTGACACTAGGGAACAGATGGTGGAGGTAATACAACAAAAAGAAAATAATAGGTGACTTACCTGTGTTGTTCTTTATCCCGAGGATGCCGGCGGGAGGATTCCTGACTCAGGACCTGGAAAAGAAGAGGATCTTTACTGCCAGAGAACATTCATACAATGGGTAGTAAAGCACCGGATAATAAATCAAGTCTATTACAAGCACGCCCTGTCTCTCTCTGAATCTATTCTACGTACCCTGTCAGCAGGCAGATATATGATGACACAAACCCAGCTATATCCCTGAACATTCTACTGGAGAAGCTGGTCTGTTTGGGCAATGTATTATGTTCACCATACCCCGTGATATGCTCAAAAAGCTCAAATCAGCAGTGATCAGCATTGCATGGGAAAGGAAAAGAAGCCGAGTGAAGATGGAAACACTGCAATGCACATACGAGCAGGGTGGGCTTCAGGTCCCATACCTGGAGGCATGTATGTATGTATGTATTTACATTTATAAAGTGCACAGCTACCTAACAGGGTCTCCCGGCGCTAGACATGTGAGAGCTGCCACAACTCAGCAGAGAAATAGCAGGAGTACAGAAAGAAAAAGAGAAACAAGAAAAAGAAGAAAGAAGGGGGTCAAACAGAGTCCCTAAACAACAGCGTCTTTAAATTTTTACGGAAGGACAGCAAGGACTGACAATTTCTAAGATCAAGCGGGAGGGCATTCCAAAGCCTGGGGCCAAGACAAGAGAAGGAGCGACCCCTCATACGGGTCAGCCGAAACCTAGGAACTGAAAATAATGAAAGACTGGAAGAACGCAATTGGCGAACTGGAGCGTGGAGTGTGAGTAAGCTTTGAATATAAGGTGGAGCATGGCCCCATTTGGCGCGAAACATGTAACAGAGGGACTTAAACTCAATACGCTTACTGATTTTGAGCCAGTGAAGTTGACGAAGGAGAGGAGAAGCTGAAACATATCTCGGTAGACAAAAAAGGATGCGGGCAGCAGCGTTTTGGACGACCTGTAGCCGATGTAATGAGGCTTTATCAATGCCCAGATAAAGGACGTTACCGTAGTCCAGTCTGGATGTCACCAGAGCCTGGAGAACCATTCTCTGAGCTGCCAATGGGATTAACCAAAGGATCTTTTTAATCCATCTGAGAACGGCAAAGCAGGATGAAGCAACCCTGGCGACCTGCGGTTTAAAAGAGAGCTTTTGATCGATAATAACGCCCAAATTCTTGACTTTAGACACAGGAACTGGCACAGGGCCCAGGTCATCAGGCCAGTGTTGGATACCCCACAGCTCAGGGTGATTGCCCAGAAGGAGCACCTCGGTTTTCGAACCATTGAGCTTCAGAGCATTACTGGTCAGCCAGGCAGAAACATTCCTCAAGCCGCACTGCAGTAGGGAAGGATCTTGATGCCGGGCTGCAGAAAGGGAAAAGACAATCTGAGTATCGTCAGCGTAGGAGAAGATAGTCAGACCCGACCTTTCCGCAATGTCAGCCATGGGGCGAACATATATGTTAAAAAGTAAAGGGCTCAAAATAGAGCCCTGAGGGACTCCAGAGGTTAGCTGTATCGTGTGTGATCTCACATTGTTAGAAAAAACCTGAAAAGTACGATCCGTAAGAAAAGACCTCAGCCACTTCAAAGCCAAGCCCTTAATCCCACAGACTTCAAGACGTTCTAAAAAGATGGAATGAGACACCGTGTCAAATGCGGCGCTCAAATCCAACAGGATGAGCGCAGAAGTCCCCCCAGAGTCAAGTTGTTGTCTGAGAAGCTCAGTGACCCCAAGGAGAGTGGACTCAGTGCTGTAACCATGTCTGAATCCAGACTGAGATGGATGAAGCAGATTATAAGTAGTAGCAAAGGAGGAAAGCAAGGTATTAATATGCCGTTCCAGAATTTTGGAAAACACAGACAGCAGGGAGATAGGACGAAAGTTAGACCAACAAAGCGGGTCAAGATCATCCTTTTATAATAGAGGAAGGACAAGAGCATGCTTCCACACCTTCGGTATCAAGCCTGTACTTAGAGAGTTGTTAAGTAAATCAAGAATCACAGAGAGAACTGTGTCGTCTAAATGGCTGAGTATAGAGGGGGGAGGGGGTCAGCAAGAGAACCGGACTTAATAGCGCTCAGTGACAGCTTCAAGGAAGGTAAATCCAGGAGAGGCCAAGAGCTAATCTGATCAGGATATTCAGGACCCTGAGTCAGAGGAAAAGGTCCTGGCAAAAAGCAGGAAGAAGACAAAGTGCTCCCTTGTAGAACAGCATCCGCTGCAAATTGAGCGTGGATGGACTTAACTTTGTTTTCAAAAAACAATGCTAACTCGTTACATTGCGAATGAGTAAGTGAAGGGGAAGGCACAAGCGCACTGGTGGTCGAGAGTTGATTCACCACCTTAAACAAGGTTTTCTGACAGTGCTGAGAACTAGAGATCTTATCAATGAAAAATGTAGCACGTGCCGATCTGCATAGAGCATGAAACTTCTTTAACGCTCCCAAGTACTCTAGTTTAACATCAGGCAAATAGCGTTTCCTCCATTTCCTTTCTAATGCTTTGCAACGCTTTTTCTCATGTTAAAGAGAATCAGTGAACCACGGCGCAGGGCGATGCATCCTGATCTGGGGTTTAGAGGCAAGAGGCAAAACGGCATCAGTGGCGGAAGAGAGCCAAGAATGCAAGCTAGCTTGGGCTAAGTCAGGTGAAGAAACAAGAACAGGGATGATATCCCGAAGCACAGTATTCAAAGATGGCACATTTAGTTTGGACCAATTCCGGATTTTCGGCTGAGCAGTAGGTCTGACGGAGGATGTGTCAAGGAGCTTAATATAAAAAGGAACTGCAAAATGGTCAGTCCAGCAAAGCTGGACAGGAAGTGCGACAATGATATTAGAAAGATTAGAAAAGATCGGGTCAAGAAGATGACCAGCAATATGAGTGGGAAGTGAGTACTGGCATACTACCAGGTACCATAGTACTGGCATACTACCAGGCCACACAACTGCAGGTCATGGCGGGGTGGCATAGTGCGGACAGTTCCATAGACAGAACATTATTACGGGGAGCGAGGACACAGGCTGAATTAGCACAAACCATATATAACTGGAGGGCATCTCAGATGCCTACGTTTGTCACTGTTTGCCGGGTTTGTTTCAAACCTGCTGGGAGAGCAGCTTACCCTGCTCCCAGAGATTGCCACTATGGTAACTCCCAGCGTTTCAACGCATTGACAGAGAGCCCGATATGAGGCAATGGAAGAGGGGAGGCTGCCAAGAGGTGGGAGATCTGTCTGACAGTGGACAGATGATCACATGGGACCAGGCAAAAGACCTACTCCAGTTAGGTGAGGGACAATTCCTGCATCACTGGGCAATGCGCTGGGTAGCACAAAAAATGTAGGGCACAAATAGCACAGAACCATGGAGCTCAGCAACACTGACATTAATCTTACAAACAGATGAGGGTGCAGGTGTGCTAACACGCATCTGTCAGGCAATCCATGCTGACACTACTGTGCCCCCACTACAGACAAAGCTAAAATGGGAAGCTGATTACAATGAGCTCTTGTGAGAAACACAATAGCAAGAAGCACTCACTCTCTTTAAAACTGCATTCAACCACAGTAGGTGCCACATGATACAATTTAACTTGGTGCACCGAACTTACATCACATCCTTCATAGCTGAAATGACACGGAGTCATCTTGGTGTCCCAAATGGGGTCAGGATGAAGTGACATACCATCACATCACATGGATGTGTGCCCCTATCCAGATTACTGGGAACAGGGGGCAAGTGTATATAAAGACAGGACACAAATTGAATTGCAAAGTAACCCTCGGGTATTTTTACTTGGAATAGGGATGTGTCACACGAAGCATCAAGTCACGAAAAAGTTTATAGAGTTCACAGTACTATGAGCCAGAAGAAGGCTGGCAGTTCACTGGCTCAGTAACAGAACCCTAGGGGTGGAAGGCTGGTTGGAAACACTGAATGGTTTGCAGCAAAGGCGCAAGAATGAAGCTGCTACGAACTGACCCCAAGCTCATCAAAGATTTAGAATCATGGCATTGGCTACAGTGGTGCTGGAACAATTTTCAGAGTGGGTGTGCTGCCATCACCAAAGTCAAATGGATTGTGAAAAATTCTAGCGTCACCCAAATAACAATTGTAGCAAATTAGTAATTCCCATTTAGCAGGAGAGCGGGAAGTGCGTGGTATGTAGCTGGTGGTGCATTTTGGAACACATTCTTTTATTTTTTTGCAGTTTTATATAATGAGAACTCGACCCAAAGGAATTGGAGCACTTTACATGAGCACAAGTAACGCTACACAAGGACACATTCATATTTTGGTAGGCACAAGGAGATTAAGTAATTTGCCCAGAATCACAGGATGTTGAGCCGACTTCGAGACTCGAACCTGGTTCCCCAGTTGGCAGCTCTGTCTGTTACACCACATCTTCTCCACAATTTTGCAAATATTTTAATGTCACATGGTATGATAGGGCACTGGCATTTACAGACACCACATTTTCCATTGAAATGGCCACTAAATTTTCACAGATGTACAGTTTTACTGGTAAAGCTATACAACGCACAAATGACAATATGTTGAAATAGTGTTTCAGTGACTAATTATGAATTGCAGATCACAGGGGCGTGGCTTGGAGCCCATTGCAGATGGCGGCATCCGAGTGATTCTCCTCGGGACGGCGCGAAGGGAGGCGGTGAAATGCCATTCACACGCAAGTTTTGAAGGTTGGCCTTGCACGCCAGGGATTCACTAGCGTTGGAGGTGATTTCTCTTTTTTTTTTTACAACAGCAGGCTTCTCCTAGTGTCTCCTTAACCTGAGACGCGAAATGCCTCACTATAATGGCGGCCACCATTTTGTAAATTGAACGCATCTCCACAGCGGTGCGGCACAGTTAAGAATGCGTCTGTGACCACTACAAAGTGAGCAAGCACGTTACTCTTCTCTAGCCCTTTGCCTGTAATGGTATTCTATCTTAGGGGCTGAGTATAGCTCTGTAGGCAGGTTTTTTTTTTTTCTCTCTTGGTGGATTTTGATTACCGCTTAAGCTAGGTGATATATCTACTTGATGCCTTTTATTTTTTTTCTCTTTTTTTCTGTTGCTGTCACCATATAGTCATGCAGGCATCCTCTATTTTACAATTTAGTGACGGAGACCAGTTCCGACTTTTTGTTTAAGGGATTATCATTTAAAAGCACATTTAGTCGTGCCCTTATACGGGAAGGCTGAAAAAGACAAGTCCCTCCTTGGCTCGTTCATCGCAGACATTTATTAAAAACTCTACTATTTTTTCAACATTTTCTAAAACGGAGGATTCCTTGGTTTCATTGCCTAAAGGTCCTTCCTCTTCGGTACCTGTACCTATTGCTTCAGGGAAGGCCTCCACGAAACGCTTGAAAAAAGACCCACCTTCACCTCCCAAACCGTCTTCTCCTGTCTCTTTGGATATGTTGTTGGAGGAGATTCATGCATAACGACCATACATGGAAGAAACCAACACTAAATTACAATTACTTACTGAGACTTGGCCAAGGATGGAAGAAAGGCTAACAGTGGTAGAACAGAATGTGTCATCAATTGGGCTCCATGAAGTTAAGGTCAACGCTCTTCAGTCTCAGGTCTCCTTACTTCAGAAACAGGTGGAGGACCTTGAAAACAGAAATAGACAGAATAATCTTCGCATTTATGGGCTACCTGAAGGCACGGAAGGCAATGAGCCTCTTACTTTCTTCAAATCCTTCATTCCAAAAATCTTGAACATGCCAGAAGGAACTTCCCTCAATATTCAGCGAGCTCATAGATTAGGGCATCAACATGCTGTTGCTTCTTCTTCACGACGGCCCAGAGGTGTTATTTTATATTTTTTGGAGTATACCGACTTACTTAAAGTCCTCCCAGCAGTCAAGTCAATTAAATGCATCCTATGGTCTGGAATTAACTTATATTTTTCTCAAGACTATGCTAAAAACACAGCAGACAGGCGTAAAGAATTTCTAAATTTGAGGTCGGATCTTCGATCTCTTGGGGCTCTCTATGGTCTCTTTCACCCCTGCCTATTCAAAGTCACCTACAAGAACAAAACTACGACCTATGAAGATCCGATCCACCTGAAGAGTTTCATTAACTCCTGTAGGATTGAGGCCATGGATTTTTCTGGAGCGTCTACATCTCAGACAAATTAGGACCATAAGAATGTCTTAATGGTTTCTCTGACTAGATTAATATGTTTTCACTTTTGATGTGTTGTTGATTACTATAACTATCAGATTACTTGTTGAACATAGTTTAGATGTTCCTCATGTTTAATTACTTTTCTCTTCCTTTACAGGATCATCCATGTTTGTACTTGTTGTTCTTCTTCGTTGTCGTATGAGCTGCGGCCCTTCCTCGCCCTCCCTTTTGTCGTGCTTGGACGTGCCATCTGTTCCATGTGGTTTCACCCTCCCCCGTCTTTATTTGGATTTTTAGGTATGTTCTGCTTCTTTGTTTTTGTTCTTCTAGTATTGTTTGTCTCATTCCTGTCTCTTTATTCGTCTTTGTCATTTTCTGCTTTTCTCTGTTTTGTCTCTTCTTTCCATATCCTAATTTTTCTTTCTCCGCATCTTTTCTTCTTTCTCTTTGTGCAACGTTATACCATTTCACTGTTTAATCGGGTTGGTGGTTTATATTTGTTTTTTTACAAGGTTTTCCTAAAGTACTGTTTCTCTTTCTTTCTGTAATTGCTATATGTCTTTGAAAATTGTGTCCTGGAATTTCAGGGGTTTGAACTCTCCTATTAAGAGACGACGTGTTTTATCGCACTTGTCTAAGCTTGGGGTCGATATAGCCCTTTTGCAGGAGTCGCATTTAAATGCTAACGAATCCTTAAAACTGAGGAGGGGTTGGGTGAGTGAGGTCTTTTTTCACCAGGAGATGGTAAACGAAATGGGGGTGTAACTCTCTGTCACAAATCACTTTCCGCTAAACTGTTTTCTCAAGATTCAGATGACAAAGGTAGATGGTTATATACCAAATTCACGATTGGCGGTGCTCCAATTTCTTTATTTAATATTTATGCCCCTACTGTTGGGGATCCATCTTTTTGGGCTCATATGTTATGTTATGTTATTAGCATTTATAACGCGCACGGCTACTCAAGAGTGTCCCGGCGCGGGAGCCACATGATAACATAGGAGCAAGAGAAGGAAACTGCAGCTTAAGTAAACAACAGAGTTTTAAGTTGCTTCCTAAACAGCCTAGGATCTTGGGTGCTGCGAAGTGCATATGGCAGAGAGTTCCACGCCTCTGCACCCCTAAAGGAGAGGGAGCTACCCCCCATCCTTGCCAGCCTGAAGCGAGGGATCGCAGCCCAACACTGTGAGGCTGAGCGCAGTTGTCTCCGTGGCGCATAAAAGCTAAAACGCTTCCTAAGGTAAAGCGGGCCAATTCCATGAAGGGCTGCATGGGCGAGGGTCAGAGCCTTAAATTTAACTCTTTGGACCACCAGGAGCCAGTGCAATTCATGCAAATGTTGTTTTATGCTTGCCCTTCCCGCTACATTAAGCAAGACTCTGGCCGCCGCATTTTGTATTGTTTGCAGCTTCTTTAATAGGTAGCCTGGCAAACCGATATACAGAGCATTGGCATAGTCAATGCGTGTGAGGATCAGGGCGCGGGTAACCATTTCCTTCGCTGCTTTGGGTAACAGGGGTAAGAACTTTCTCAGTGATTTCAATGTTCCAAAACACTGACCTGCTAATTTCTTTATGTGTGTGGCGAACCGAAGATCTTCACTAAACCAAACCCCCAGATTTTTGACTGGTGAACCGACTGATTTAGGTAAAGGGTAGTCTGTCGGCCACAATGCTTCCCTAAACTGATGCGGAAAGGACCCATACAAGAGAATCTCTGACTTATCCTCATTACACTTAAGCTAGGCAGCTGCGAGCCATTTGAAGACGGCTGTGAGACATTCTTTGGCCTGCGCCGGGTCAGTATCTTTATCCCTCCAATTGAAGAGGAGCTGGGCATCATCCGCATAGGCAATGATCTTAGCTCCCAGCTCCTTAGCAAGATAGACCAAGGGGGTGACATATATATTGAAAAGCAGCGGGCTCAGGGTAGAGCCCTGCGGCACCCCAGTCGTGACCTTTTTAGGTGCCGATGAGGCCGGAGAAAGCCACACTTGCTGCGATCTATCTTCCAGGAAAGATTTAAGCCAGTTCCACGCCAGACCAGAGACGCTAATGTTCGAAAGACGGGCTAAAAGATGGAAATGGGGCACCGTGTCGAAGGCGGCAGAGAGGTCCAATAAAATCAACGCTGCTCTGCCACCTGCATCCAAACAGTCCCTAATTGCCTCTGTCATTTCAACCAAGGTCCGTCTCTGTACTGTATGTGGCTCTGAATCCCGATTGGGCTGGATGGAGCAGGCCAGATGTTTCAGCAAAATTAGCGAGCTGTTTGTAAACCGCTTTCTCACATACCTTCGCCACCGCCGGAAGAAGGGAGATAGGACGGTAGCTAGCAGGAATGGAAGGGTCCAAGAATGGCTTTTTCAATAAGGGTAACAGTTTGGCCTGCTTCCACTCCAGTGGCACAGTGGCAGTCTGTAGGGACATATTAATAAGGATGTTGGCCTCTGGGTTAACAACCTCGGCTACTGCAGCTAGCAACCTGGCCAGACAGGGGTCAGCCGGGGAGCCTGATTTAAGTGATTTGAGGATAGTCAATGAGTCTTGTAGGGCAATAGGCAAGAAAGCCGTCAACGACGGAGATGAAGATGGATTGGCAGTGGTAATCTTAGGAGGGGAGAACCCTACCTGACTAGGGGAACAGGTCCTAAGGTTGGCCTGAATCGTCTGTATCTTATCTATAAAGAAACTAGAAAGTGTCTCGCACCAAGTATCTGAGGCTGGGAGGGTGATAAGTTCTGCGCGAGGCGCTAAAAAGCTCTGAACAATAGAGAATATTTCTTTGGCATTATTTTTAGAAAAGGAAATGCGCTCCGCATAATGACGGCTTTTGGCCTGATTAATGGCGGCGTAATATGCGTTCTGAGCCTTCCTTAATGCTATTTTAGCCAAAGGACAATAAGCCCGTCTCCAACAACGTTCCAATTTTTTGCAATGCTGTTTAAGCTCTTTGAGCTCACAGGAATACCATGGTTTGGAGGGGGAATTTCTAACTCGCTTGTTAGATGAATGTGGAGATAATTGATCCACCGCCTGTGAGATCCAGCTAGTAAAGTTCTCCAGAGTTCCCCCGAGACCCGAGGTGAGAGTCGGACGAGTGGCAGCCAGAGTCCGACTCAAAACAGAAGGATTTATTCTATGAGAGGGTCTGCCTTGGCAGTGCCTGCTAGATGGAAAGGGCCACTGAATGGTCCACGAGAAGTGGATCAGGAAGTGATCTGACCAGGT
Organism: Calotriton arnoldi; assembly: GCA_963921515.1. Taxonomy (NCBI): domain Eukaryota; kingdom Metazoa; phylum Chordata; class Amphibia; order Caudata; family Salamandridae; genus Calotriton; species Calotriton arnoldi. The sequence goes on along the minus strand of CAWUFW010002681.1, from coordinate 2,003,449 downwards.
GACTTGGAGGGGCTCTCCAACACATAAGGGGAAGTTGGAGCAAACCAGATCTAAAATATGCCCACCCTGGTGTGATGGGGAACTAATCCATTGGGTGAGCTGTGCGAGATTCAGTGAGTCGCAAAGGTCCCTGGTATCACTGGCCTCCCCGGAATCCATGTGGATATTAAAGTCCCCTAGAAGTAGGAAGTTGGAAAAACGCAGAGCCCGCGGAATAATAACCTCATCGAGAGCTTTCAGAAAAGCTCCTGAGGGACCAAGGGGTCTATAGACCAACGTGCCACCTAGCGTAAAATGAGGTGAGATAGTCATGGAAAAGTCTAAAGCCTCCCCATCTCCAATTCCCAAGATCTCACCATGGTGAAAAGTCCATGTGTCCCTAAACACCACTGCTACACCACCGCCTCTACCTGATTTGCGATCTGCCATAGAGATTTTAAACCCCTCCGGAATTGCTAGTTCTATGGCTGGGTTAGACGACTCACTGAGCCATGTCTCTGTTTTGAATAGTAAATCAAGGTGCTCATCAGATAAAAGATCATGGATATCCTGGGCATGTTTAACTAGCGAACTGGCATTTATTAGAGCAGCCTGAATGCAAAGCCCCTTCAGGGTACTCAGAGGGCGGGAGGCAGGTGTAACGAAATCAGCCAGTTTGGAGCAGAAACAAAAATTGTACTTTCCACAAATCGTGTTGATGTTATCTAAAACCTTCCACGGGTTAATGCACTTACCGCGTTGAGGGCAAATCGCTAACAGTTCTGCACGGCTGTAGGAAAGGCGTGAGTCCATCCCACCCATCGTAAAACGGTCAGCATGGCTGGTGCTGGCCGCTTCCGGGACGCTGACGGGCGCAGACGGACTTGCCTTTGGTGCGCCTTTGGCGTGCCAGCGGCGCACCCGCTGCGCGCGTCCGCGCAGTGCGCATCTTTATCCACCAGCCCCCCAGAACAACTAGAGCACGCCTAGCCCAAAATGGCGGCCGTGAATGTCCACCCCCGGATCCACCCGGAAGAGCGGCAAGGAACCTGCTCCTCCGAAAGTGGTGAGTGCAGCTATGCGCGTTCAAAATCAATTTCAATGTCAGTATTCAAATTCAATTTTACACAGTGCAAATGAGCAAAATTAAAACATCTAAAAACAACTGCTAGAGGTACAGAATGTGCATCAGTGCAAAAATGCCGTAATTAAAAGCGTTAGTGAAGCCTGAAGCTAAGGTGCAGAGCACTGGAACACAGAGTATTCACAGGTTCCTAGTAGCTCCTAATGGCGCTGGCGTCCGCGCAGCGCGCATCTTTATCCACCAGCCCCGCAGAACAACTAGAGCACGCCTAGCCCAAAATGGCGGCCATGAATGTCCACCCCCGGATCCACCCGGAAGAGCGGCAAGGAACCTGCTCCTCCGAAAGTGGTGAGTGCAGCTATGCGCGTTCAAAATCAATTTCAATGTCAGTATTCAAATTCAATTTTACACAGTGCCAATGAGCAAAATTAAAACATCTAAAAACAACTGCTAGAGGTACAGAATGTGCATCAGTGCAAAAATGCCGTAATTAAAAGCATTAGAGAAGCCTGAAGCTAAGGTGCAGAGTACTGGAACACAGAGTATTCACAGGTTCCTAGTAGCTCCTAATGGCGCTGGCGTCCGCGCAGCGCGCATCTTTATCCACCAGCCCCCCAGAACAACTAGAGCACGCCTAGCCCAAAATGGCGGCCGTGAATGTCCACCCCTGGATCCACCCGGAAGAGCGGCAAGGAACCCGCTCCTCCGCAAGTGGTGAGTGCAGCTATGCGCGTTCAAAATCAATTTCAATGTCAATATTCAAATTCAATTTTATACAGTGCAAATGAGCAAAATTAAAACATCTAAAAACAACTGCTAGAGGTACAGAATGTGCATCAGTGCAAAAATGCCGTAATTAAAAGCGTTAGAGAAGCCTGAAGCTAAGGTGCAGAGTACTGGAACACAGAGTATTCACAGGTTCCTAGTAGCTCCTAATGGCGCTGGCATCCGCGCAGCGCGCATCTTTATCCACCAGCCCCCCAGAACAACTAGAACACGCCTAGCCCAAAATGGCGGCAGTGAATGTCCACCCTCGGATCCACCGGAAGAGCGGCAAGGAACCTGCTCCTCCGCAAGTGGTGAGTGCAGCTATGCGCGTTCAAAATAAATTTCAATGTCAGTATTCAAATGCAATTTTACACAGTGCAAATGAGCAAAATTAAAACATCTAAAAACAACTGCTAGAGGTACAGAATGTGTATCAGTGCAAAAATGCCGTAATTAAAAGCGTTAGAGAAGCCTGAAGCTAAGGTGCAGAGTACTGGAACACAGAGTATTCACAGGTTCCTAGTAGCTCCTAATGTAACTCAACAATGTACAAAATATATGGAAGATAACTTTATTGTAGCAGGTGATTGCAATCAAGTTGTTGATCCCTTTATAGACAGAAATTCCCAGGTTTCCTTCATATCACATAAGGCTCATAAAGCATTTATTTAGACTATTCAACAATGTAAATTAGTTGACGCTTGGAGACTTTGCAACCCTACTCTGAAGGAATATACTTACTTTTCCCCGTCACATCAGACTCAATATTGGATTCATTATCTTTTCATTTCACACAACATTTCCCAATCCTTAAAGGCTGCGGAAATAAGCTCCATTTTAATCTCTGATTATGCACCCATTTCCATTCAATTGGACATCCCTCAGAAACCCAACCTGCCTAAGCTTTGGCGTTTCAATAATTCACTACTTGCAGACCCTACATTTACATCATTTTTCAATTCTTTCTTTAATGAATATTTCTCCTTTAATCTAACTGATTCGCTACCCTTTTCTATTATTTAGGATGAGTTCAATGCAGCTGCTCGTGATTTTATTATCAGCTATGTTTAACGAAAACGCAGGGATTCACGTAAGCATGCCACAGAACTCCTAGCAAAGAGAAAGAGGTTGGAGCACTCCTATTATTCCTCTAAGTCAAAAGATTGTTTGCCAGAGCTTGTTGAAGCTAAATTTCAATTCAACAAAGAATCAACTGACAGTGCCTCCCTTTATTTACTTAAGCCTAGTGCAAAGTTTTATGGAGGTCAAAATAAAGCGGGTAAATTGTTGGAAAACTACCTTAAATCAAACAGAATAAACTGGACATCGAATCCATTATGGATGCAAATCAAACACTAAGGTTCAAAGACTCTGACATTTTGGATGAATTCCTAATTTTTTTCAAATCATTATACACACCTGAAGTTTCCCCATCAGACGAGCATATTTCTCACTATCTTTCTACTATTCAAAAATCCCCAGATAATCAAATCGACCTTACATCATTAGATACTGATATATCACAAATGGAACTCCACGAGGCTCTGCATACACTTAAAAAAGATAAAGCTCCAGGACCAGACGGCTTTACAGTGGAATTTTTTTAAACATTTTTCACAATTACTCCTCCCCCAACTACATTCTCTTCTCTTTTCTTTTTTGCACTCGGATAATCCTTCTGGCTCCTTTCTAGAAGCCTTGATTTGTCTCATTCCGAAGCAAAGGAAAGACCTGCAGTTTTGTAAAAATTACAGACCCATATCTTAAGTTAACATTGATTACAAAAATGTTTCTAAAGCCTTAGCCCTACGATTGGAAGAACATCTTCCCAAATTACTGGGTAAGGAGCAGTCAGGGTTTGTTAAAGGACGTTTCATTTCTGACAATACAATTATTCTTTGATATTTTGTCAAAATCCTCTAACCTTTCTGAACCTATGGCAGCAATTGCCCTGGATGCAGAAAAAGCATTTGATAGGGTATATTGGCCTTTCCTTTTTCAATCACTTAAATGGTTTGGTTATGGTCCAAAAATAATTTCTTTGATTTCTATTCTATATTCCCACCTCGTGCAGCGGTCTATGTTAATGGCTTTACTTCCCCTTACTTCTATTTAGGCAGAGGTGTACGTCAGGGATGCCCTCTCTCCCCATTCCTTTTTAATCTAGCCTTAGAACCCTTCTTATCTAAATTACGTCAAAACAAAAACATGCATGGCATTCATTTTAATAATCAAGAGATTAAATTAGCACCTTATGCCGACAATGTGTTATTATTTCTTTCACAACCTTCCCTTCCCACTTTTCTACAAGAAGTAACATGTTATGCTTCAGTCTCAGGATATAAACTGAACAACGATAAATGTGAGGTCTTACCTTTAACCAAATTTACTTTTAAAACAGATTTTACAGTCTCCAACTTTACATGGAGTTCACTTCATATAAAATATTTAGGTCTCTATTTCACCTCATCAATTAAAACATTGCTCTCTTTGTGTATGGACAAATGTATAGAGAAAAGTTTTACTTTAACTAATAAATGGCATCCTTTATATTTAACCTGGTGGGGCCGCTTAGATACAATTAAAATGATGTTAGTCCCTATTATACTTTATACTATTTCCAACATTCCAGTACCTATTCCTCAGCGATTTTTTAAAAAGATTAATTCTATTTTAACTCTGTTTCTGTGTAATAAAAAGAAGGGCGGAGTAAATTTTCCGGACTTTCCTAATTATCATAAAGCATTTTTGCTTTGCCAATCTTCTTTGTGGCTCTCTGACTCATTTACGAAATCTCCTCTATGGGTTGAGTTAGAATATTCTTTTCTTTCTCCTTTTTCTTTTAAAGAGTACTTATCTTTCTCACGTAAACCGCAATCACTATCCACCCCCATTATTAAGCACTCATATAAACTTTCAGAATCTGTATCTCCATCTGTGCCCACGGATCTTGACTATTTTCTCAATTCGACGATCTGGCATTAATAAATTTGTATTGATTTGTGGTAAACCCTTTTACTGGAAATCCTGGAGATGTAATTTGGATACATGAATTGTTTGAACTAAATGAGGTATACCTTTCTCAAAAGCTAGCCAACTCTTTAATCTCCCTCCCTCTTCTCAACTTTAGTACGGACTCCTGCAACATGCTCTTCTCACTGCACACACCCAATTTCTCCCTTCTACGCCTCATGCATCCCCCCCTATTAACAGTTTGCACACCCTACTTCTTACACACTCCAAGGCTTCCACATTGTACTCTCATTTACTAGTATCTTATTCAGTCAGAGAGAAAACTAAGGTGGAAATGTCCTGGGAACATAACCTAGAAGTTGAGTGGTCTATCCTACTTTGGAATAAGATATGGACTAAGATTAGGAAGTCCTCCAGAGCATCGAACACTGTACAATCGTTATTTTTCATTTATAATAGACTTCTTATTTCTCCTGTGACACTACATAAAAAGAATGTTAATCTTCCAGATATCTGTTGGACTTGCTCATCTGAACATGCAGATATAAAACATTTGCTTTTTACCTGTCCTTATGTACATCTTTTTTGGAAAGATGTTTAGAATCAGATTAACTTAATTTTTTACTCTACAATTTCCTTCTCTTAACATATTTTTGGGTAGTTTATCTAATGATTGGATTACTTGTTCATCTAATGTTAAAATTTTAGATTTATTGTTAGAAGCTGCTTTTCAGCAGATCACCAAAAATTGGAAGGATTCGACCAAATTATCCTTTCAAGCCTGGTGGTATGCGGTTTGTCATAACCATAGGTTAGATACAGCATTAGTTTACCCGGTTTCTTGTGCTACGAAACGATTAACTTTATGGTTACCTATTACTAAATTCCTTGATACTAAAGCTAAACTTTCATTTGTTCGTTCTCCAATGCAACAAGAAGTTTATAAACCCCCTGTACTTTCCTCTTATTGATATTATTATTATTTATTTGAGATTATCACTGCTTTTTCTGGGTTTTTTTTTGTATAATGTATTATCATATTGATCTTTGATACTTTCTCTTTTTAAACCATGTCCAATCCGTATATTTATATAGACTTTCTTTTTAAATTCCTTACTTATATATATGCAATTGCTTATGATTTTGTGGTATTTTGTATTTGTATCTTCATTTGACTTAATAAACTAACTTTTGAACTTAAAAAAGGAATTGCACATCACTAAGCAAAGTGTCTCGATTTGTTTTAATCCTATTCAAAATCTTTGCTTTCATCACATTCATAATTACAAAACTAGTGCTTCATTTGTGCTTTCTTAACTGCTGGTATATTTTGGAATATTTATATAATACATTTACATGTATTTAAATGTTATTTTGTTAGAAAAAATGACATCCTACAGCTTTGCTTTTCACACTCCCATACTCATGCAAGAATGCCACATAGTTCACTTTACAAAATCCCCTATCTTTCAGACAAAAAACGCAAAGGAAACACAAATTTCCATGTTTAAGAATAAGCAGCAATTTGTCAGAAGACATAGCCTGACACTGGACCTCTAGCTTTGAACACAGCAAATGTAACAAGATAAAGACACAATTTCAAGCATCTTAGTCGCTCATTAACCTTCCAAACTCCATAATGGTTATTTCTGAGAGTGCTGCAGCCAGGACCTGAAAGAGCTTTATTTAGCAACAACCCACAAAACCAAAAGAAAGAATACATTTCCATTAAATGGTAATTAAAATGCCGAAAGAGACCTGACAGAAAGATGGTGCCTTCCAATGGCCCTTGAACATACATTTGAATAGTGGTTTTATTTTCTTTGACCTGTAAGACCAAAACATAAAGTGCGGTGCTATGTAAATTACCGAACAAAAGAAAGATTGCATTCTTACATCTGGTAAAAGAGAAGTCTATAAATAATTATATTTCATGCAGTGATATGCATTTTTATGTAGGTGGGCATACATGCCAGTATTGAGCACCCTGCAGATATCTATGTGTAAATGCAGCAGTTTTGAATTCCAGCAGGGTAATCTCATTCATTTTATCAGTCTCAGAAGATTGAAAGGCTATCACAAAATTCATATCAGAACACTTGCCATTAACAGTGCTTAAAAATCAGCATAATATGCTTTGGCAAGCTGTCGTAGGTGCTAAATTATATAGTCGTTAGATAAAAAAGAAAGGTTTCATCAAAGGTAAGGCTCCAACAGCAATAGAAAAAAAAGAAGTGTCTCTAAAATACCAAAACGCATCAGTTAAGGTGCTTTTATTAAAAAATAAAAAATCACAGCACTAGACAAGAATAATGAACAGTTGTGTTATGTGGTAATGGCGGGCATTCAGAATCCATACACGTTTTCACGTAGCTGTGGTTTTTTTCATTAAAGAGTACTGATTTATTTCAGTACACTTGCAAAATATTTTCAAAGAGTTGAAATCCATACCCATTCTGTCTTTTTGACACCTCTTGAAAACTTTGTGTCACCTGAATGACAATGACAAGTACAAGTATTTAACGCACAGTACAGTTCTGTCATGTCTGAATACGTATCCTTTCTATATTTGTTTAGTAAAGCGGATGTGTAGGCAATATTATGGCCAATTCACAACAATAGTAGTAAATCTACAGATAGAGATATACATCTACGTTCAAGTGGCGATATACAGCTTTTTGAGAGGATGTGGCACAGCAGCCAGATCTGCTGACTCGAGAGCTGGGGATCCGGGTTCCAGTCTTGTCTTCGGCGCAACATCCTGTGATTTTGGGCAAATCACAATCTCATCATGCCCATGGACAGCGCCGGGATAGCCTCACGGGTGATAAGCTGCGCTATATAATTTACAAACATACAAATCCACAAATTATGTGGTGGAGAACTCCGCACAAGGTGAAAAGAATCCCCTCTGTAAATGCATTTGTCATTTCTCCACTAGGAATATATTTTCTCCATGGGTAGCTTCCTTTACACCCCCACCAAATTTGGGGGTAATCCATTTTCCTTTCCACCTTAGAACTGGATTTACGTCAGCTTTTGGCTGGGGTAGTAATATGACCCTTTCCAGGCTGTACAAGGAAATGTGAGAAGTTTGTGGATGCTCACAAACAAAGCTAATCATGCCTTGAAATGCCCAAGAATGCCCTACTTCAACCTTTAAATGTGATTTATATGTGTGAAGATCTCCATACTTGTGGCCAAGATCTCTACACCTGTAAAAGGACTTACGACTGTAAGAAATCACTTTGTGAAAGAGCATCCACTCCGGAGCACCTTCTGACCCCTGCCCGCCACACATCTTCCACAAAGTCGCCATCGTACCCGAACTACGCTGAACGATCAACTGCTCCCTTGAGACCGCCACATTCCCTGACATCTGGAAGCACGCCGAAGTCAACCCTCTCCTAAAGAAGCCCTCCGCAGACCCGACGGGCCTTAAGAACTGCAGGCCCATCTCACTGCTTCCCTTCACAACCAAAGTCATCAAAAAGGCTGTCAACACCCAGCTAGCTCACTTCATAGAAACCAACGACATCCTGGACGCCTCCCAATCCGGATTCCGCAGCAACCACAGCACTGAGACTGCCCTTCTCGCCTCCACTTACGACATCCACGCCCTCCTCGACCAAGGCCACACAGCAGCCCTCATCCTCCTTGACCTCTAAGCAGCCTTCGACACCGTCCCCCACCACACACTAGCCACCAGACTCCACGAGGCCGGCATCCAAAGAAAAGTGTTAGAATGGATATGATCCTTCCTCTCAGGCAGAACACAGAGAATAAGACTACCACCCTTCCTCTCAGAACCGACAGAGATCAGATGCAAAGTCCCTCAAGGTTCCTCCCTCAGACCCACGCTCTTCAATGTCTACATGGCCCCCCTCACAACCATCGTTACAAACCACTGGCTCAACATCGTCTCCTACGCCGATGACACCCAGCTCATCCTCTCCCTCACCAAGGAACACACCACTAAGCGCAACTTCCAAGAAGGGATGGAAGCCGTTGCGACCTGGATGAGCAACAGCTGCCTGAAGCTCAACTCGGAGAAAACAGAAGTTCTCATCCTCGGCTCCACCCCCTCCGCTTGGGCCAACACCTACTGGCCAACCGCCCTCGGAAACCCACCCACTCCAATGGACCAAGCACGCAACCTATGCATCATACTCGACTCTTCACACATCATGAATCGCCAGATCAATGCCATATCCTCTACATGCTTCAACACCCTCCAAGTACTGCGCAAGACGTTCAAGTGGGTCCCCCCCGACTCCAGGAAAACGGTCACCCACGCACTCATTACCAGCAAACTGGACTACAGCAACGTCCTCTACACCAGAATCAGCAAAAAACACCTCCGCAAACTCCAGACCATCCAGAACGCCACAGCCAGATTTATCCTCGATATCCCACGACATGACCATATCATTCAACACCTCCGCGACCTTCACTGGCTCCCCGTCGAAAGAAGGATCACGTTCAAGCTGCTCACATACACCTTCAAGGCCCTACACAACATCAGACCACAATACCTCAACGACCAAATCTCCTTCCACGCCCCAAGAGAAACCTTCACTCAGCAGACCTCTCCCTAGCCACTGTCCCGCACTATTACATGACCAGAGGTCCTATCTTACCGGCAGGTGCCAGGCAGTGGCTCTTCCCCTGTTTCAATCTGCCTTTTCCAACATCCAGCATGGTGTTCCTCAAGGGTCTGCCATCAGCCCAATTTTGTTCAACATTTATTTGAGCCCACTGATCAACATAATTCGGGCTCATAATGTAAAATTGGTGAACTATGCTGATGACACCCAGATTATCTTGTCCTTGGATGGTACCCAATCTAACGCCTTAGAGGACTTTCATGCCTGTATGCATGATATTGAGCAGTGGCTTCGTAATAACTCTCTACAATTTAATTCGGATAAAACGGAAATTCTTCACTGTACAGTTGGGAAGGTTCCTCTGCCTCTCCCTCACAATTTTTGGCCCTTTGCAACTTCCACTCCCTTAGTCCCGACCAAGTTGGCGCACAATTTAGGAGTTACGTTCTGCGCCAATTTGTCACTGGAGACACAAGTGAATAAAACAGTGGGGTGCTGTTTTGGTCTGATCAGAGCACTGAGAAAGATCCTCCCGTTGCTTCCAAACTCTGCTAGAGCCCCAACAGTACAAGGCGTTATTTTAAGCAGACTTGATTATTGTAACGCCCTATTGTTGGAATCTCCTAAGTATCTGAGTCAGCGATTGCAACGCGTCCAAAATATGGCGGCCAAGCTAGTTCTGTTCAGACCACGTGACTCCTCTGCTTCATTGTGTTTAGCCGAGCTACACTGGCTCCCAGTGGTGCAAAGAATACATTTATAGTCCCTATGTATAGTGTTTAGGGCCTTGCACGGATTTGGCCCCAAGCCCTTACAGAAGAAATTGGGTTGGTACACTCCCACACGGAGCCTCCGCTCCTCTTCTGCTTGTCTGGCGAAGGTCTCAAAGTTCAACAAGGTTAGAATGGGAGGGAGGGCTTTTAGCATTGCTGCTGCCAAGCTATGGAATGATCTACCACTTGAAATTAGACAATGTAACACTCTGCCTTTGTTTAGGAAAAGGATCAAAACGTGGCTGTTCCCCAGAAATTGATCCTTTGTTTCTGAATGCTGTCTACTTGGGTTCTACCCCCGCAGTTTTTTTTTTACGTTTGCTTGCGCCACGTTCTACAGCGCCAGGGTACCCGTAGGGTGTTTGTTGCGCTTTATAAATGCTATATACAATACAATACAATACAGAGCAGGCGGAAGATCTTTCTCCTACCTATCAGGCAAGTCCTGGAATGAACTCCTGCTTCACCTCCGACGGAGCCCGACACTGCATCAGTTCAGGAAGGACCTTAAGACCTGGCTCTTCAACTGACCCCACTGGAGCAGCCCACCCTGTCCCCCAGTGCCTTGACACCCTCACGGGTGAGTAGTGCGCTTCACAAACCCTGATTGATTGACAGACAAAAGAAAGGTGAATTTGGTTGTAAACTTACATTTACAACAACATTTATATTTTTGAATAGGATCCATTTTGTTTGTCTAAATAAATAGCTTTTTTGTGGGCCATGTGATTCGTACATGTTTAGCTGCCTTCTTTAAATGTGTTGTTGTGTGGATACTGTATGAATGCACATTTCTTTAACCTAACATCGAGGACTTGCAGTGGTAATGGCTTTCGCAGTATTGCACGATTGATTCATGTTTTTGGGATAATGACCAAACATACGTTTTTCAATACACACCCACAATATGGGTAAGTCTTGAATACATGTAACATGTTTCCCAAAATAGATGAGGCAATGTTACCATTAAATTTCGGCTATGTAATCCTTGTGCATGGAGGAGGAGTAATAGCAGAAAGAGGAGTTTGCTGACTACTGCAAACTCATAGCAGTGATTATCCTTGCTGCTCCTCAGTCCTTTTAACCTGCAGAGTTTCAGTGATGTTTTGATGATTTCTTCTTTTTGGGCACACAAAGAAAGAATGGGACTAGCTTTTGCTACCTCTAGACCAAGGATCTCCAACATGTTGATCGCAGGTTACCAGTAGCTTGCAGGCTCCTGGAATAGCTTGCTTGTCAGAGGCGTTCAGGAGTATGCGGCAGACCTTCTTCTACTGATGCACCTTAAAACGCTTGCACCCGGTTATGTGAGGCTTCCAAAAGGTACCATGCAGGAGCAACATGCAGCCCACCCTCCTGTTAAATAAACAATATCGAGCTGCTGCCTGGTAAGAAGCTTGACTACCAATAAATGGCTCCAACAGCATTCTTTGATCTGCGATTATATTATTTCTTTGGGCTCTTTATTGCATCCTTTCTTCAATTTTGCCTTTCACGCCTCCCTCCTTTCTGTCTCTTTCTTCCATCTTTGTTTCTGTTTTCATTCTCATTATTTTCCATTTGTTTGTTTCTTTCTCTCTCTTCCTTTCCTTTTCTTCTCACCTTTGTCCCGTTGTTTCATTCTTTCACTTTGCATTCTCACTTCTTTTATTTTTCATTTCTTTCTATCCCTGATTCTTTCCTCTCATTGCAGCCTTTCTATCCATCCCTCCTTTCTTTACCTCCTTTCCTGTTTCTATTCTCACCATCAATCAATCTTTCCTACCTCTTTCCCTTCCGTCCTCACATTTGTTCTTCGCCTATGTTCCATTCCTGTTGTTTTCTTTGTGTATTTTGCTCCTTTATCACATTCCCTGTTTTTTTCTTTCCTTCTCTTCTCCTTTCTTTCTCTTTTCTCTTCTTCCTCTTTCTTTCTTTCTCTCGTCCTCTGTCTTTCAAAGTACTAAACTTCCTAAATTAATCTTCTCACTCATTAATTTGTCTTTCCTTATTGGTTCATAGGTACTCCCATGGGCATGGGGACAGAGACATAGATATGTAGAAGTTTACTTAGTTATAGGTCTTAGTTAAAAATGTAATGTATATGTTAATAATGTTTGTGTTTTCTTAGTGAGCAGGGGCAGTTCCTCTATGGGAGCGTGGGGGGGTGTTGACCCCCTTCTGTGAACCACTGCACCTGAGACAGACTCCTTTTTAACACATTTCTTTTCAAAAACATTTTCCCCTGAACCAGCATTCATTTTTTTTTTCTATTAGGGCTGTGGCTTCAGCACTCTTTCCCAGGACGAATAGGCTGGGACGACCACTAGAAGCTGAGGAATTGTAAACTGAACTGCACATGTTAGATTAGCTGGTGTTTTCAGTGTGGTCAGCATAACATTCGCAGTTCAGTATCTAAAAGCAATGTTACCAGGGAGGTGACAGAGCAGAGACACAGCCCCATCAGTCTTTGATGAAGCGCTTCCTTTGCCGGACCCAGCCTATACTGGCCCTCTCTTATACTGGGATGCCTGTATGCTCTGTAGCAGTGCACAGTAGCTTGTTAATGTGACTACTGTATATATTTGTTTCGTCCAGCTTATGTCTATGCTTAACTGTAGGGCTGCCACAGGACTCTATCACAGCTTGGGCCAGCTGATTCAGTTCTGCCTTGCTAAGTATGTTATTTGCCACACAGAATGACATAGAATGACAGAGTGCAATGTCAATCCATTTAACAGACTCATATGTCCACCATTCAAATTAACTCATACACACCTCACCACTTTCAGAATCTGCCAACTGCCACTGATTGTGAGTTTCCCAGGGAGTTCTTGGACATTTTACCCTAGGGCATATAAAACCCTTGCTTATAAAACCAATACTGTTCATGCCATCAATAATTCTTAATCTTCAGGCATTAAGTCTCTGTTTCTGGTCAACAACCAATAGACTTCAGCAAAATTAGCTAGCTAAGTGGTATCTTTTGGGTCCTAGCTTACATAATTAGAGCAGTCATCCAATGAATTGCATGAGAAAGACCACAATCACCAGTGAAGCACTCACTACTCAGACGTGGCTCAAAAGTAAGAACAAAGGAATAAAACTGTTTTTAGGGGCCACACAGGTAAACTTTCCAGCTACAGCTCTTGTGACATTGGTGTACTGTGTCCACTGTATCACGACAGAGTGCCCTAAAAAGGCAGAGGTTAAGTTGCTTGTCCTTCATGTACTCTTTTTTAATCCATATTATAGTGTAGCTTAGGATGCTTTTCATTGATCAGAAGTAGCTCTAACTATAGAAAAGATTGGAGACCTCTATTTTAAACTATTTCACCAGGTGGTTGCAGAAATCTCGTTAGAGGCATATTGTTGCTCAGAATCAGTACTTGGTAGTGGTGTCCTGTGATCTACAGGTGACACCTCAACATGCATCTGCCTCTTGAGTCCAAATTTCAGTCTAATTGTGGGTCCATGTTTCTATGTTGGTGGCACTTGCTTTCCCACCTATTGCAGCTAATTCTTTAGTGCCTACTCAGGGATCCCTGGACAGAATGGTAGCAGACTGTTACTATCTTTTTTGAGGTGGCATCTTAATTTCAATGTCTTCCTGCTGCAGTTTGTTTCTGGTGCTTTTGTATTTATGACTGGGACATTCCGGAGTCTTTATGGAATTCATCATGGTGGAGTGGCCCTGTGTGGCTGCTTGCTGCTGGAGTTTGGACACTCAGCTGCCTTATAAATCATGGACTGCAGTAGCCTCCCAGTCTTGTAAATCGTCTGGCATATAGATCCATTCCTTGTGCTGACTGTAGAGTACTTACTATCGGCTATCACCAGAATATTTCTGCTCCTGTCTTGGTGCTCACTCTGAGCCCTGCTGCCTTCAGCCCATGGCTGTCTTTAACACCTTGACTGTTGACCATCTAGTTTACCAATAGACCTCCTGTGTTTAAATCTAGCAAAATGTGCCGCTCCTTCAGTGCAAACATTAGTAGAACAGCAGAGTTTTTGACAGTCTGTAGCTGTATTTGAGACTCTTTGAAACCTATAATGGGTGTTGCTGTAATCTATAATAGTCTCTAACATGTGTCTACCCCATGCCTCATGTATGCTGTCATGTTGAAAGGTCAGCTGGCCCAATTTGTATAAAATCCAGAATTTTCCATTCATTGTTTTGCAACTCATTCAGCAAAACTCATAACCCCTGTAAAGAATGTATAGCTCACTCCAGTGGCCCTTGGTGCATCACTGACCAAATTGCATCATTGACCAAATACAATCCAGAAAAGGACCTCCTTTACTATGAAGTGCACCACAAGCGTGAAAGGAGCCCCTATAAGCAATTTTCACTCCAGCTATGAAGACCACAGTTTGAAGTGTTAGCCCCTCCCCTCCGAAGTTTGGGTCTAGTTGCACCCCTCGCTGGAGCCCCCCCCCCACACTCCTTGCAGTGCATATGATGGGTTAACCAGGGCATTAAGCAGTAGCCGCTGCTACGGGACTCGGATGGCGGCGCGGGGGCAGGGACAGGGCTGGACGGAAAAAGTTTTTTTTAAAAACACTTACCTGTGACGGCCGGCCAGCCGCCGCCTCTCCTCCGTCCTCTTCTTCCTGTATTTCGGTCCCGATGCAAGAAGCAGCAGGCAGGATGCACCCGGGCACCCAGGCTCCCCTGAGCCAATCACAACGCTGCAATGCGTTTCATTTCTCTAAGCTGCTTCTGTACTGGACACTTTTTTAAGAAGGTGCTCTTTCAAGTGACATTCCATACAATAAACTTAGCATACCCTAGATTTAAATGTCAAACATAATCTTTATTACTTTTCTTACTTTTTTAATAACCTCTGCCTTTTTTAAGGTACCAGAGCAAGGAGGTTGTCTTTATCCTGATAAAGGAATATAGAAGAATTTTCATTATTTACATATAGAGCAGCTAAAGCCATGCAAAATCTAAATATAAATACAATATAAATGTACCAACAAAGCTCTCATTGAAGCAAGTAATTCCATAGTCTAAGCGCTTGTCCTTCTGCCATGGACGAGGATCAAAGACACCTCCCTTTCAGAGTTCAAAAGAATGGAAAACTATCATCCTTTAAATAGCACAGTAGAAAGACACCGACTTACCTTGACATTCAAAATATCCACCATCTAGGGTTGGTACTAAAAGGAAAATTACAAATTTAAGGCAACAATAAACTTACTCGTCGTTTAGATTTATGATTTTCTTTGTCCATCCTGTGCACAAAATTTGAAGTTGTATCCCTCATAGTTTTCCCATTTATAACAATAAACTACAATATACCTCTTTTTTCAGACACATACATAGCATTATTATGTACCGTGCATAAATAACTTCATTGTGTATCTGTGGTGGCTGTACTGAGGGTCCTTTATTTTCACAATATATTCCACTGAAATGTACATTCCCTTCCTATGTTTAAGTCTCATACTAACAACAACCTATATTGCCAGTAAAGTATTGCTTCCACATCACCAGTATGACAACCAGGCATCTGAGGCAGTGGTGACGTGGGTTTGGCTGTGGTTTGGTATATAATTGAAAAATGGGTTTGACTGGTATATTAGAGTGAGATGTGGAAACGTAGGGCCAGATTTTCTAAACATTTATTGCACAATATTGATGAAAATGCGCAACCTGTATTTTTGTAATTAGTGTGGAATTTTGCACACCAATCAATGTACGATTGGTCGCTGCACAAAATTTCAAATCATAGTGGGTCATGTTCCCACCTACCTCATCAATATTCATGACGTACGTTTCAAATTGCGACTCACTATGATTGGATGTCATCACATAGATGCTGGCCTGATGGGGTCAGCAGACAACCATCTTATGTGATCGAATTTCAATAAAGTACTTATTTTTCAAAAGAAGTTTGTTTCCCTTAAAAGAAACAAGTCTGCATTTAAGAAATAAAATGTTCTTTTAAAAAAAGTTTTTTTAAGCGATTGCCCACTCCCAAGCAAACTTTTTTATTTACATTCAGAAATGGGGCGGGGTCCCATAGGAACCCTTTCCCCTTTGCATATGGGTTACTAACTTCTTTGAGCTGTCAGTGGCAGTTCAATATTTTGCAAATGAATTTCGGTAACAAAACCTGGATACAGTGAATTACAAATCACTAATTTAAAGGGATGTTTTCAAATAGCAATTCGTAATGCATTTCTAAACCAATTAAGCAGTTCGGCAATCTATTAAAGAATCACAAAATGGGTTTAGAACATATCAATAAGCCATTTAGCAATTTAGAGAATCAAAGAATTTGTGACATTTTTCTTTCTTATGAGGAAGGCCCATCAGAGAAGACTGTGTTCCAAATACAAATGGTGAAAGCGTAGGAGCAGAAAGGGAGTCAAGGATGGAGAAGGGAAGGCCATCATTGTTCGTTATCACTTATATAGTATATTATGGCTGTGAGACGTTTCCGTATACAACAGTCGTGTGGGATCTCTTAGGATTTGTTGATTACCAAGGATTTGGGCCATACCTTTGACACAGAATCAGTTGTTTCCAAATATTTCACAAATGGGTCACCAGAAAATAGCTGAAATTCTGCCTTTGGTATAGCAATGTTTTATATTCTGCAGTGTACGGTATATGTTCTGGGGCCTAGGGTAAGGTGATACAATACAAATACCTCGGACCAGGCCTATTGATTTTTTCCTCATGTTGTATCAGTTGAGTTCACCTTGAAGACCTCTACCACTGGGAAAACCTAGGGACATATTAACAAGGTTTTTTGGCATAGGGCAGCATCGCAAATCATTTTGCTGCGCTGACCTATGCCAATTCGAAAAGACAGGAATGCACCATATTTACAAAATATGGTGCATTCCTGTCCTTTCAGCGAATGCCGGTGCACAGTTTGCAGCCGTGCACCAATGCAGGCACCCTTGCACCATTTTGCAAGGGTGTCTGTGTTGTCGGCACAATTGTATTTGTGCAGGATGGGGCACCTTCACGAGAAGCGTTTTCCTCTTTCTATGTTTGCTGCAGAATCCAGCACACATGGAAAGAGGAAACAAAAAAGAGAAATGTAAACATTTCTCCTCGTTATGCCTGTTCTAGGGAGGCACAATGTTTTGGTGCAGCTCCAGGGCTACCTGATGTTGCAAATCTGGGGCAGCATCAAATTCCAAGGGTGTTGAGTGGGAACACCCCGTGCAACACCCATGGAACGCCTCTTTCACACAGAGTAAGGCAAGGCAGCAACTTGCACTGCTTTTCCTTACTCCATATCTACAAGGCCATGAAAAGCCACGCAGGGTGGCTTTACGTGGCCATGTAGATATGGCTAAGCCCTGTGCGCCACTGGAACGTCACAAAAAGGGACATTCCGGTGGCACACAGGGCTTGCAACTATGCCCCCTGGTATGTTACATTTTAGGATTTTGCTTAATGCATCTCTATGGGAACACAGTGAAAGCTCACAGGGAAACAACTTCATTTTGAATTGAGGAAATGGAGTTTTCTTGAAATACTGACTGTGGATCATTTCATCAACCTAGAACTTACCACAAAAACAGCAGTTCATACTTACCCTTCTTCTCAGTTAGGAAAATGTTGGTTTTCTCACACTAAAATGCCAATCTTTTCACTTAAATATCTCTATCTGGTGATGTATGTGAATTAATGGAAACACGGAAACTGAGAAACCACATTGGAGGAAACCAAATCATGGAAAACAAATTTTGAGGACCGACAATATTAGGGAAATACAAATAAATCGAAAACATTTTAAAGGAAAGATAATTTTAAGGGAAAATACAAAATTACATTAAACTTGGGGGGAATTTGGCACTAGTAAAGGGGTTTTGGGTTCAGGGATAAGTAATGTTTAGGGCTTATTAAGGCTTTTTAGTGGTCAGGAAAGGGTGGAGTTCAGGCATATAAAGGTGTTTTTAGGATTTTTAGGATGGGTGGAGGTTTGGGGTGGTAAGGGTTTTTTAGGTATCTGGAATAGGTAGAGATCCGGGATGGTGAGGTGATTTTAGGGTTCAAGGATGAGTGGAGTCCAGGGATGTGAGATGTTTTTAGGGTTCAGGAAAAAGTGGAGTGTAGGGGTGTTGAGGGGCTTTAGGGTTTATGGATGGGCAGGGCTTAAGGTTTAGTTATGAGTAGAGGTTAGGGGTAGTGAAAAGTTTTAGGGTTCACGATTGGGTGGAGTTTAGGGTGGTGAGGGGTTTTAAGGGATGGGTTGATTTAGATGTAGAAAATGATTTTTAGGGTTCCGGGATTGGTAATGTTTAGGGTTGCTGAGGGCTTTTTCATGGTCATAGATGGGTGGTGTTTAAGGGCAGTGAGAGTTTTTTCTGGGTTCCGGGAGGGGTGGACTTTGGGTGCTGTGAGGCGTTTTAAGGGGTCTGGAATGGGTGGAATTTAGGGGTAGTGAGGAGTTTTACAATCGGGGATGGATCGATCATAGGGGTAGAAAGGGCTTTTAGGGTCCAGGGATAGGTAGAGCTTAGGGGTCAGGGATGGGTGTAGTTCAGGTGTTGTGAGGGTTTTTTTATGTTTCTGGGATGGATGGAGTTTAGGGGTAGAAAAGGCTTTTAGGTTTAAGGGATGAGTGTAGTGTAGGTGTGTTGAAAGGTATTAGGGGGCAAAGATTGATGAGGTTTAAGAGTTGTGAGGGCTCAGGGATGGATGGTATTTAGGGGTGGTGAGGGGTCAGCAAATTAGAAGCATCCAAAGTATCTCTGCAAAACTGTTTCTAAAAGTAAGGCCAGCAACCTTTGCATTAAAAGCCATTTTTGAACAAAGAGACATTCTACGAGTTGGTATCTATGAAATGATAAATGCAATTCATTCCGAAAACTTCCATGAAACAGTTTGGATTTAATAGTTTTCATTAACAGTATTCCATGAAATAGTTTCTGGGGGCATGGCATCAACACAGTGCAAGGTGGCCACTTAGCTCTGTCAATATGGTGACTCTTATTTCTCTGCCGCAGATGGCAGCTGTGTACCGGCTCCTTCTTCACACCATCATGGCATCACAGCATAGTTGTTTGGTACTTGAAACAAGATATTAATGAGCTTTTTCCGGCTGACACTAATCGCCTGAGGTATTATGAGTTGCGGCAGCCATCTTGTTTTTCAGGGTTCTTTTTTCCTTCAAGTGCACTTGTTTAAAACATTGTGAAACAAAACAGAGGGAGACAGAATGTGTGGTCACATCCTACCTTCGGTGCTCAGTATGTAATATCTCTTTGTTGCTTTATATTATTGATCTTCGCTATGTAAATTCAGCCATTTCTTCACAACCTTTGATTGATTATGAAAGGGACAGTTGCTTTGGAGACTTCTCTGGCTCATTCTACTTTGGGTGATTTTTCTAGAATCTTCTGCATTTTGGTTTCAGAACTCACCCATATTCTTGCATTGCTGTTTTATTTATGAGGAAGATTAGACACCTTAAGCTCACTGCCAAAGCTGCTCCTGCTACTTCAGATCTCACTGATCCCTCTGGCTAACACATCAATATGAATGATGGATTATCCTCTTCCCACAAAGCAAGATGTTATGCCTTCTGCAATTCCTAAAAAAGCAATTCTCTTCCTCGAAGTCTATGACTTCATTATCAGCTACTAAACGTCAAAACATGACCCTCTTTCTCCAAATGCCTCATCTTCTTCCATATCCATGGAACTTTTATTGGAGGAAATTCAAGCACTTCGTCCTTATGGAGAGGAAATGACCAAACATTTACAGTCACTGGATGATAAGTGGTCTTCCATAGAAAAAAGGGTCACGGATGTGGAGCAACAAATAAGTGACATTCAAGACACCACTACTAAGAATGACGTTATACAGAAGGATATCAATACTAGGAGGTATTACTATAAATAGCTGTCCTAGAAATAGGAGGAATAAATTGCGCATTTATGGTTTGCCGAAGGACATTGAAGAAAGTGATTCGATATCTTTTATTCTTAAATTACTTGATTTGCCTGAAAGCCGAGACCCAAGCACTATAACATGGTTGCGAAACCAAGATGGTTTATTATTTAAGTTTTGGAATTTACTGAGCTGCTGGAGACTCTTAGTGCAACAAAGAGTAAAAAGCATCTGTCTTGGATGGGTAACCCAGTGCTTCTTTCTCAAGATGTTGCTAAAGAAACAGCTAAGCGATGGAGACAATACCTCGATCATCGTCTAGTTCTTTGCTCTATGCAAGCCCCTTATGGGTTGCTTCATTCATGCTACTTTAAAGTAACTTTTAACAATCATACCATAACATATGAGGACCCAGCTTTGCTTACAAAATTGATCTCAGCCCAACAAATCGGTTGAATTAGCAATGTCAAAGAAGCTAATTTATTCTTTGTCTTTTCATTACATCGTCCTGTCTTTCTGCTGCCCTCCCATTTCCTAGAATATCTCATAACTATACCTGTGAGTCCCTAGTTGTATCATATCTGTAATGTGCTGTTTCTACTTCCCATTGGTGTTGTTTCACATGTAAGTTGCTCAGTTATCATCTCGTTGATTTGTACTGTCTACTCTGTTTAGTTATCATATTTTCCCTTGCACCTTTTTCTCTTCTTTAACATGAACTTTGTTTTTTCCCCTGCTTGGAGCTCATGATTTCCTTCTTCGTGCTGTTCTTTTCACAACATGGTAGGTTTTTTTGTGTGTAGCTACACACAATTTCTAGACTTTTTTATCTACATGTTCTCATTTTTCAAAATTAAGAGTTGAATCTTGGAATGTTAAAGGGTTATATCATCCAATTAAGAAAAATAAAATTCTTTCTCATTTGACTATGTTTTAGAGTTTAGTTATAAGAAACTCATTTATCTGATTAAGAAGCACAGAAACTTCAGAGGTTGAGTGCAGAAGTTTCTTGTCTCTCTTGCCTTTCAAAAGAAAAATAC
This sequence comes from Calotriton arnoldi, assembly GCA_963921515.1. NCBI lineage: Eukaryota > Metazoa > Chordata > Amphibia > Caudata > Salamandridae > Calotriton > Calotriton arnoldi. The sequence goes on along the minus strand of CAWUFW010002681.1, from coordinate 1,982,378 downwards.
CACTATTATTCTATGTAATAAATGTTTAGATGTAGGAATTTAATCTCAACACATAGATAGTGAAGGAAGATGGATTGGTGCTGAGCTGACCATTAATAAAATCTCTATTACTATATGTAAAATGTATGGCCCCACACTAAATGACTACAATTTTTGTCCAGCTCTCGCTCAAAATGTTTTAGATTTTACCAGTCAATGTTTCCTGTTAGGAGGTGATTATATTCAGGTAATTGATCCTTTTATGAATAGACAATACAAGTAAAATTATTACCCCATAAGAAGCATAAATGATTTGGTTCCTTTATTGGGCAAGCTTCCTCAGTAGATTCATGGTGACTAACTAATCCCACATTGATAGAATTTTCATTTTATTCCCCAGCACATCACACTCAATGTCAATTGGATCATATTTTTCTCACTAACTCTAACGTTCAACATTCATCAAACTCTGAAATTGGATCCCATTATTACTGATATTGGGCCAGATGTACAAAGAGTAGGAATAGCGAATTGCAAATAGCGATTTTATCCGAACTGCTCTTTGGAAATCACTATTCATTCCATATTAAACTTTTTGTTTCATACATGCAATTCCTAATGGGTCGCAAATCGACTTACCTAATGAATGTTAATGAGGTATGTCGCTAGGTGCGACCTATTAGGAATGCCTGCCATCACAGGGATGGTGGTCTGCTGAGTTAGCAGACCACAAATGTCTTTGATTGTGTTTGAATTAAGATTTTTTTCTGTTGAAATACAACCCAGTTTCCTAAAGTAAAACGGTATGTGTATGAACAATGAAAATTAAACATTTTGTTTTCATTTTTTAAGAGCAGGCAGTGGTCGGAGGGACCATTGCTTGCTCTTAAAAAATGTTTTTCCAACATTCACAAAGGAAGTGGTCCCTTGGGGACCCCTTTCAATTTGCAAATGGGTTCCCCTGTACTTGAAGAAGGCAGTAAAATGCTAATTTGTAGGGACCGCATTTCAGTTATAAAACATTCATACATACCACTGCGAATCGGTTCTGTGATGCAATGTTTTTTGCGCTGGAACTTTCTCCTAAGTTTACTCTCTCTGGTGCTCTGATCTTTCGACCACCTGGTAATGCAAGTAGCTGGGCCAAGTCACTGCCTGATATTTTAGCTCTCCTAATTCTTAGGGCAGCTAACTTTGTAGTATTAGGGGATTTGAATATCCATCTTGATAACCTGTCATGTAGTGCGGGCCAGACTTTTATGGAAGACCTACAAGCACTGAACCCGAGTCTGATGAACTCTTACCCTTTTCATCAAGCAGGTCATTTGCTAGACCTGATCTTCTCTCATTTTAATCTCTTCTCCTTTCCTCCTATACAACTTGTGTGGTCGAACCATCTGGCGGTCCCTTTCAGGGTGTCAATCCCCTCTGTCATTAGGTGGGATCAGAACCAACTCCAGATCAACGGAAGAGCGTGGTCTAAACTATACATAGGTGCTTTGAATAACCAGTTGAGGAAGTCGATTCCTAACTTACTGAAAGATATTACAAAAGAGTTGATGACTGGTTACGTACTTCCTTAGACTGTATAATGGTTATGTACTTCCTTAGACTGTATTTTGCCTCTGGAAACTCGATGCCCTTCTAGCATCTATCGCCCTGCCTCATGATTCATTGCAGATAATGAAAACTAGCTGTAAAAGGCTGGGCTTGGAGGTGTAATTATGATGACGCATTAAAGCTTAATTATAAATTGGCCTTGAGGCAATATGATAGTTGCTGTAGATCAGTTTGTGCCACCTTTTTTTCCGATCAAATCTTTTCAGCGCATAACTGTCTCAATGTTCTTTTCAGAATAGTCAATGAACTTTCCGAACCAAGCAGGATTGTGCCTACATCGTCTTTATCGCAGGCTCAATGTGATGATCTTGCACTTTTCTTTGTGAAAAAAGTGCAGGACCTCCGGCACTCTTTGACAAGTGCAAGAGGGGATCTTGCTCAGACTCACAACTGTTCGCCATCTGCCACTGCTGACACTTCAATTTCTGATAATTCCTTGTCTGCATGGCAGATATTGGACTCTTGGGATTTGTTGGATCAGCTGTTATTTGCTTCTTTGGCACAATCAATAAAATCAGGCTCTCCTAAGAATCCCATCCCCCTGCTAAGCTTTGCCAATTAGCCCCCAATATCATACTACCTCTAGTTAGACTTTTCAACTGCTCATTGCAGGAAGGTCTTATACCCCAAGCATGGAAACATGCTACAATCCTTCCCCTTTTGAAGAAATCCAACCTGGATCCACCAACTGGTCTACCTATAGACCTAACTCTCTTCTCCGGATCTTATCAAAAATTCTTGAAAAGCATGTCTGTGTCCAACTTTCTGCCTGGGTAGAGCCTCAGAATTATTTACATGACTCCCAATCAGAGTTTAGAACAGGACACAGTACCGAGTCTACCCTTCTGGGAATTATAGAACGTCTTAGACAGCTCCTAGATAAGGGTAAGACAACAGCGTTGATTTTACTTGATCTCAGCGCTGCCTTCGATACTTGTCTCAGGACAGGCTCATGAAGAGTTTGGTTCATCTAGGGATCCAGGGATCTGCACTATCTTGGTTATCTTCTTCTCAACATGACCATATCTTTCAGGTTTCTTCTGGCAGTTTCTCATCCATGGGTCATGCTTTAACTTCTGAAGTTCCTCAGGGATTGGCCTTGAGCCTGGCAATTTTCAATATCAATGTGCCGATCTGGTGGAAAGCTGTGGTCTTAGTTTATTCTCTTATGCGGGTGATACCCAGATCATCTTTTCCTTATCATCTGCTCAGGACCACAGCTCCACGTCTTTGAACTCCTGTCTGATGCGAGTAGCTTCATGGATGGGTGACAACTCTCTGAAACTGAATGGTAGAAAAATGGAGGTGTTGATCTTAGGGAAGAATCCAGGTCTCTGGGGACCACAGCATTGGCCATCTGCTCTGGGGGACACTCCCACTTTTAAAGTTAGAAACTTAGGCTTATTGGTAGACTCCAAGTTCTCCATGAAGTCACAGGTGGCTAAGGTCACCGGGACCTGTTTCGCAACTTTGAAGTGGTTGCAGAAATATATTTGGATGCTTCCTCTACCTGCTCAAAGATCTATTATCCAGGCTCTTATTTTGTCCCGCTAGGAATACAGTAACATCCTCTATCTGGGGATCGATAAAGCCTCCATGAAACGCTTGCAGGTGGTGCAAAATGGAGCTGCTAGGCTTATATACAGACTGCCAAAATACAAATATAGCATGCTACAACGCATGCTTTCACATAGCGTTCCATTACAACGCGGTTGTTACAACGACCGCATTGTTAGAACGCAATACCTTTATAACGTAAGTCATTAGATCGACTTGCACTAGATGGCGCTCCAACCTTAGGAATAGTATAATTTACTATTCCAACTCCACCCTGCGCAACAGTAGGGAAGGTGTTGGAATAGTAAATCATACTATTCCTTAGGTTGGAGTGCCATCTAGAGCAAGTCGATCTAATGACTTGCGTTTTAATGGCATCGAGTTGTAACAACGCCGTTGTTGTAACGACCGCGTTGTAAATGTAACGCGGTGTAACAACCGTGCTGTAAAGGTTGTTTCCCCCAAAATATACCTCGGCTACTTTTCTTTGCCGCATGTTCCATTGGCTAAATGTGGAAAAATATGTCTAATTTAAGGCCTTGTGTTATGTCTTTAGGGCCAGGGCTGGGGCTGCCCCCCACCACCTCAATGGCTTGATAAAACCGTATCTACCCACTCAACATCTGAGTTCTAGCAATTTCTCTCTGTGCACTATACGCAAGATCAAACTCACCCACATGGGAGGTCGCTCCTTTGCTTTCCTGGGCCCTAAGCTCTGGAATGCTCTGCCAGAACATCTGAGATTGTGCACCTCACTGCTCTCCTTCCTCAGAAAAATAAAAACTTGGCTGGTCTGACTCCTTTTGAGTTGGGAGACTCTCTACTGTTGCTAAAAGCACGGGAAACCCCAAGTGGGTAGCTGTTCGCGCTTTAGAAGTATTTAAATAACAATAATTTGGTATTGGGAAGGGATGCCCTAAAAATGCCCCTTCCTAATACTGAATCGCAAGCCCAATTTGTGATTTAGTAATAGGTTACCGAATTGCAAATTTGGATTTGTACACTTCAAAAAGCAATTTTGTCATTGTAAACAGAACGAATTTTGTGAATCGGCCGTTTGGGACAGAAAAATGCCTGGTACATATGGCCCACTGATCTGATTCCCTATTGCCCTCCTTCTAACATATGGAGGTTTAACATTACTGGATAACCCAGATTTTACAACTGCATTTCAGGAGTTTGTGACTGAGTTTTTGTAAGATCCATGAAGCATCTCTGTCACCTATTCATATTGTCTTGGATACTTTCAATGCCACAGCTGGTGAGTTTATAATTGATTCTGGTTCAAAACAGAAGAAAATTTTGCTCATGACAACCAAATTGACTTTAGACCAGATAAAAAAGGTCAGAACAGACACTTCAAGAGTTAGTAAAAGACAAAATGTATTTGAATACATCCACCACAGTTAATGCCTTGACATTTCCTCATAAAACGAGTGCAAGGTTCTATGGTAGTCACAATAAAACAGGCAAATTACTGGACAACTATTTAAAAAAAAAAAAAAGAACAAACCAAAGTGGAGTTGTTATTTAATGATTATGGCAATCTTTTATTCTAAAGACTAAGATATAATTGATTAATTTAGGAAATTTTATGAGAATCTGTACTCACCAGATTTTCCCTCTAATGTGTCTACTATTGAATCTTAATGCTACTCAATTCCACATCCAGTTAAAGATGATTGTGATTTTACCTCTCTTGAACATAACTTTTCGATGTTTTTCAGGCAATGTTACTTTTAAAAAGAGGCAAAGCTCCTGGCCCTGATAGTTTTACTATTGAATTTTATTAGCATTTTTCACATATCTTACTCCCTAAACTGTTACATCTATTTAGTTATTTAATCTCTACTGGAGTGGCATGTGAAGCATTTCAAGAAGCAACATTTGCCTCGTACCAAACGAATGGAAAGATCAGCAAAGTGTGTAAAAGTTACAGACCTATCTCATTAGTTAACATTGACTATAAGCTTTTCGCAAAAATCTTGTCACTTATTCTTGAAACCTTTTTGAATCATTTGATTGGTAAAGAACAATTGGGCTTTATTAATCGGAGATTATCTTTAGATAATGCATGTTTATTTTTAATGTTTTAAGTAAGGCCACTAATTCCATTACTCCCTTTGTCATAAATACCACTGAGGCACACAAAGCATTTGACACAATTAGTTGGAACTTTCTCTTCAAGACACAAAAATATTAAGGATTTGGCCTTAGTTTTATTTCCATGATCTCCCCAAAAGATGGTATTCGTATAAATGGGTTGACATCGAATTATTTATCTTCCCAAATATGTCCACGTTCTCCCTTATTGTGCATTCTAGCATTCGAACCTTTTCTTTCAAGAATATGGAACATGTCTCTTATTTCTGGTTTCAAATAGGATTCTAATCAGATGATATACTTCTTTTCATATCCAATCCAGACATGTTTTTACCTACTCTTTTTCAAGAGATTAATTCCTTTTCAGAAGTATCAGACTATAAACTTAATTCTGACAAAAATGAGGTTCTCCCCTTAAACACATTTTGTACTAAGCAAATATTTGAAGTTAGGCTCCTCTACAATAAATTATTTAGGTATTTGCTAACTAACTCTCTTCGAGACATCATCACTCTAAATTTCAAAGAATTATTCTTAAAACTAGGAAAATATAGCAAAATGGAATCAATTGGATTCAATCAAAATTATGTTATCCCGGCTAATAATGTATAGTATTTCTATGAAACCTCTTAATCACTCTTCTACATTTAAGAAAATATATTTCATGCTTGTCAAATTTCTATGGAATGTTAAAAGATTCAGGCTATCTTTATCTAAACTTTAAAAAGTTTGGCAACTTGGTGGGGTTAAATTCCAGAGTTTTCCTTCCTATCACCAGGCTTTTACATTGAAACAAGGTTCATCTTGGTTGTTGACTGATTCCAGTTTCTATCACCCATTTACAGAATTCTTGTCTTTTAAATCTCGCCCACACAGATTGTCCACTCCTATTTTTAGATTTACCTGTAAACTTTTGACCCTTTTTTAAGGTATGGTAAGTCACAACAGGAACTTCCTCCTCTATCTGGTACAAGAAATTCATTGCAATTAAAATTAAATCTTATATCGGAGCTCCTGGAAAGACAATAATATTTGCTGAGTTCATCAATTTTCTCAGAACTCCTTTCCTTTACATTTAATGAACTTCAATGTCAAACTAATTGCCTTTCAGCCTTCAGAAGTAAATTTATCTCTTTTTCAAAGGCAATTGTAGATGGTTTCTCTCTGCATTCTTCTTCCCTTATATCATTCACTGAAAGAACTCTCATACCCTCACTAAAGGCTAACCCCAAGGCATCAATCTTATATAAATTGATCATGTCCTCACCCTCCCTGAGACCTACATCTGAGGCTGAATTACTCTGAGGAACAGGACTTCAATATCTCCTGGCTTGTTGTTTTCTGGGACAAGATTTGGTTGAGATTACATAAGGTCTCAAGAGCAGCCAATTTAACACAATCCTTATTGTTTATTTATAATCGTTTACTCCTCGTGCCAAAAGCACTTTAAAAAATGTATAACGATTGTTTACCCTCTTGTTTGCATGTTTGTCCTTTAGTAGTAACCGTTGGGATTTAATGCATATTCTATTTTTGTCAATATATTCTGGCAACAAATGAAGGCCATTTCCCAGGTTAATCATTTCAGGCCATTTATTAATTTTATTTATTGGCTGAATGTAAAGATGGGCAGTAAACAGCTGAAGTATAAAAGTAACCTTTATTTAAGATGGATCGTACACCTCGGTCTCCTTCCTCCAGCTCTCTACCTCATCTTATTCAAAACCATACATTCCTTCACTAGAACTCTTCGCCAGCAGTGTTCCACAAGAGCATAGAACACTGAGGAGCCAGTGAGGGTGCCTTACAATGACATGGCTGGATGAGGGCAAGATACCACACTGAGCTATGGTCTGCATTTAATTGATCCCCTGCTTGCTATTGCTTATCAACAAGTTACCAGCAATTGGAAAACGTCTCAAAACTATCCTTTAAAGCTTGGTGGTTTTCTGTATGCCATCATCATAGACTGGATACGTCCCACACTACTCCATTGTCAATGTCTATTAAAAGAAAAGAAAATGCGGCTACCTGCCATGGATTTTCTCACCAATTCGAGCCTTCCATCTAAGAAATGGTTAAAAAATTATTATAAATCCTCCTTAAATACCATTACCCTTGCTGTTTTTGCTGTTAATGATTTTTATAAATGACCATCTTGAAAATGTTTCTGGCTACTTATACAAGGTCTACATTCACTTCTTTAGGGCAACTTTTACTGTGTTGTCATTTCATTTGTTTCTTTACCTCCCTCTTCCTTCTTTATTTCGTATCATTTTTACACTTGTACAATAAAGCATGTTAATGTAAATCATTCTGCTATAACTGGGGTGGGCGAAACTCGTGGAGTTTTACACCGCGGAATTCCGCAGAGTTGCATTAAAACTCTGTGAGATTCCATGGAGTTCCTCCCACCCCTAATTAAAATGGCGTCACTCCCACCATGTACCAGCTGTTATGTCCTGCGAGACACGTTCTAGTGTCTCGACAGGCATAGAGTTTACAGCCACTCCCCTATGGGAGTGGGCACACTTGCACCCCCACACGCATCCCTCACAGGCGTCACGAGTGACGTGAGCCTGTCAATAAAAGGGCCTGGGTGCACGTGCTCGTGGCCAGTTGACTAACCTTACTCACTGTGTCTGTGTCAGTCCTTTGCCAGCATGTGGGCCTAGAGCCCACAACACCACATTGGCAACGAGGCGGGTCTCACCCCGCGTGCCTGTGTCTCGGCGCTTCATCGTCCCTCAAGGGGAGGGAGCGTGCCAGAGATGTGAATCTCCCACAGCCTGTGGAGCAAGCTCGACGCCGTCACGGTGTGTCGACCGGAGACTGGCTGTCTCCCACCCTCATCAGCTTGGGTGAAAAGGAGAGAGTACACCGATACCCAGCTCCGGTGTGAGGGTGATAAGCCTGCTGCCCCCACTGCGACGCTCGCATCACCCCCGAAGGCAGTAGCGGTCCGCCGCAGCGTCGGCCAGCTGGCGGTGCAGCGGAACACCTCCTGAAGCACCCACGCCGATGGGAAGAGTGGGTCACCCTACGGCACCCCAGCGGAACCCAGGCGTCAGCGAGCCGTGCCACAGAAGAGAGCCTGGGGACGTCGGTGCACCAGAGCAACCAGAGCACCTGAGGTAGGGCTGGAGTTGCCCCGTGAGGCCACGCTGCGCTCCACGCAGAAAACTACCCTGTGAGCGCTAGGGAGGAAATGAAAGTGAAGCGGCATTGCGGGGAATGGGTCCGTGCTCCCTTACCTGCTCAGGCGCGGGTAGGCCTTCTCGTTTGACGCCAGCTGCCCTGCAACGACGTGCCGCAGCAGAAGGTTCTGACCCCACGCAGCGACTGCCCTGGGGGAAATGGCCCGGAAAGTGCCTCTGCCTCCTGCACCAGAAATCCCGACATCACGCTCGTGATCGGAGAGACGGCTACGGTGGCTGGAAAGCAGCGTGCAGCGCCATTTGGTGGTCGCCTGGGAATGCTGCAGTGTCCCACAAGAAGCAGCACCCTATAACCGGTATGCAGCAGACACGACGGGGCTAGGGTACAGCTAAGCGTAGACACGCCCCGCATAGGAAGGCCCGCAATGCCCACGCCACCATGCGGTGCCAGCCAGCAGCACAAAGGGAAAAGCACTGATCGTCCTGCAAGTTCAATGCAACGCACTAGAGCCCGTAAAGTGCTGGAAAAGCAGAGGGGCCCCAGCGCAAACAAAAAGACACTTTTGAGATTCAGGCCAGCTCTGCCCCAATCTACAAGAAACAGCCTGCAGTGCCCCCGCGTACCTTGGAAGCCCACAGAAAGGAGGGTGGTTTTCCTTCTCTGCACGGGGAGCGACAAGAGCCAGCAGCTTCAGGAAAGAATACCGGAGCCTGCTGTAAGCACGAACGCTGCCCCGCCACCTAGTGGCCACCAGTGGTATTCCATCCACTAAAGTAAACACATGAGAGCTTGGGCCGGTTGTTACCTGGAGAGGAGACAGCCAGCTCTCAAAAGAACAGCTGGGCCGAATCAAGCAGCCTATTGCAGCCACAAGCCGGTCAAAGCAAAGCGGGCCCCCAGTAAAACACAGAACTGCTGCCAAGTGCCCGAGCAGCAAAGCAGTGCAAGAAGTAACACAACACTGCACCCAAAACAAACTACACAAAAAAAAAAAAAGGAGATAACAGGCGCCCACACCCACTTTACTGATCACGGCGCAGCCCAACCATAAGGAGGGGACAGAGTGGGAGACACTGAGCACTGCTCAAGATGTCACAGCAATAGATAGATCAGAATAGTGCCACCTGCTCCATGGACTGCATGTCAGGTTGACATAGAGAGACTGCTCACTCTACAGAAAGCCTGCGTGAAGCCTGCACAGGCACCGCCACGCAACGTCCAGCTAAAGCAGGGGGACTAAAAGTCCACAGCAGCCACGTCAGCAACAACCATCCTCAGCAAGGTTTGCTGATCGAGCAACGGCTCAAGGGAACCTTCCCCGCTAAAAGCGGTAGAAAGACTGGTACATAGAGCGCGCCACCAGCGGCGGCCCAACGCCACCACACGGGAGAAGAGGGCCACATGCCCCTGGTGGTGAACGAGCACCACCGCAAGGAGGAAAGCAGGCACGCCAGGTGCCAGAAGAGGGCGGCCCAGGGAAGACGTAGTGTGCGCAGTCCGCAGTGTGTGACACATGCGCCCAGAATTACGTATGCATGGGCAAAGGCCCAGACGGAGAGAGAGACTGCTCACAAAAAAATAGGCACTGCTGGAATCAGCAGGGAGATCCTCTACATCTCCACTACAGCAACGGAGCCCCGAGTGGGCCAAATGCAGCACAGTGTCCTCCCCCTCACTGCCTCAAGACGGAGTCGTTGGTGACCCAAGGCTGACACGAGGAGAGTTGCACACCACAAGTGGCCAGCTGCCATCACAGCTCCCTACTACTCGTGGAAGCCATTCCCTGGAGAGGGAACACACGGAGCAGGAGCTTCAAGAAGCTGCATGAAGAAGGAGCACCCGAAGTGAGTGGCTGCTCGCCACGCAGCGGAGCAGAGTGACAGAAGTTTCGCCTGCATGGTCAGGAGACCATTGAAGTTAATAGGCCCGTTGGCCTTGTTAGAACATGGTGCATGTCAATGCACCCGGAGGAGAAGCAGAAGAAGAGTGAAAATCGTGTCACCAAGAAGAGCTGGACAAACGCAGGTGTGTCAAAGACAACGAGAGGAGAAGCAAGAGGACTCGTAGCACCACAAGCCAAGAACACCTCCAAAGACACCAGACAGCCACCAAGGCGGACCGACGGCCCTGGCGACAGCACCAAGGGAGAACCACACGTACGCCGCAGCAAGCGCAAAGCGTGTTGCTCCCATCGCTTCACAGTGAGACCGTCCAGCCCTGAGTGTCGGCAGTTGGAGTCGAACGGCATCCCTGCCCCTGACCGCAAATGCCAGAGGTGCAAGAGAAGATTCAGAAGACGCAGTCATGTGGCTACGACATTCATCCAGAAACCTCCTCTCCTAGCTGATCATCGCCACCTGTTGTCCAGGCCCAATGGCAGCTACGTCATCAGGGCCATGTGCATGACACTGCACTCAGCAAGACATGTGGAAGTGTGACCAGAGGGTCTGCACCAAGAATCGGACAACCATCTGAGGTCAGAAGGGGAAGTCATGAGTGGCAGGGCCGGACGATGAAGAAAACCCAAGCTACAACAGGAGTGAGTCCTGACACAGCGACAGCAAGGGAAGAGGGGGATAACCCGAAAAGGAACTGGCAACCGCACAGCGGGAGTCCGAGGGTAAGCCGCACAGCCTGTGCGAACCGAGTCTCATGCCTCACGTTTCTCAGCGTGTTCATCACTCCTCCGTCATCAAAGTCCCCAACAGCCCAAGAAGTCCAAGGACATGAACGAAAGTGCCTCTCCAGAGAACAAGGAGGTACCTGGCCACTCCCTGCCTCAGGTGATCGACTCCAGAATACACGCCTGCAGCCATCAAGGCAAGTCATCACCCGCCATTGTCCAGATTCTCCACACAGCTGGCAATGCTACCATGCCAGTCCTCATCAAGTGCGTCTACCGACACCATCTCGAATACACATGGAGTGGAGTCCTACACTATTGCCAAGCTAGCCAACAAGAAGACTCAGAGGCTACCTGCTAACCTGGTCCTCACCTGAACTGCGGCAGCGAGAGCATGTCCTGACCAAGACCCATACACCCTTGAGGTTTGTGCGAGAGACTGGCTACTGGCTCCTTGGCGGTTCGCAGCTGCCCCCAGCCTGCACATACGCAGCCCCAACCGCAGCCTACCAGCAGTCCCGTGGCAAGCCCGACGAAGGGCCTCCCCAGGCGGGAGAGCTGGAAGAGACATTGCCCCACCGACAGGTCACCGGACACAGCAAGACAGCCTAAGAGAGACTTCAGGCAATCCTGAAATAATCCAGTGTACTTTCACCATGGACTCCCACCATGATCTTGACGCACACAGTAAATGAACTATTGTTACACACCACAAACCATCATCCAGGTCAGCGGACGGACGTTACGTGGGACTAAAGGACATGCTTACACTGGCACGTTCCTAGTGCGCAGATGACATCTTCAAGCAAGAGTTTGTGTCCTGAACTGATCAGGTTAAATGATGAATACCTGCTGAGAGTGTCCTGCCACAGTCGAATTCACCAGCCCTTATACGCCGTCTTCCTGATGCCGGACCCGAGAAACTGATGGACCCTGTGGTGTATGTTTTGTTACTGTTCATCCCCACAGGTTGAACTTTAGAGCTTTTGTTTATTAAAATTTTGGAGGAATGTTATGTCCTGCGAGACACGTTCTAGTGTCTCGACAGGCATAGAGTTTACAGCCACTCCCCTATGGGAGTGGGCACACTTGCACCCCCACACGCATCCCTCACAGGCGTCACGAGTGACGTGTGCCTGTCAATAAAAGGGCCCGGGTGCACGTGCTTGTGGCCAGTTGACTAACCTTACTCACTGTGTCTGTGTCAGTCATTTGCCAGCATGTGGGCCTAGAGCCCACAACACCACACCAGCTTCCTCACTGGTGTCACCTTATCTACTCCTCAGTGTTATCTGAGCAGCCTGACGTGTGCTGTGAAGAGGCCATCATTGAGTTTGTCTGCGTATTATGTGACGTATGTGAGGCCACCACTTTTATAATCCCTTCCCACTAATGTCAGCAGCGACCTGATATGATGAATTGCTCCAAAGGCTGCCAGTACTTAAAAATATCAGCATTGGGAACCAAATTTAAGACATAACGCTCCTTCCTTGAGGCGACTCATCCTTCAAGGATTTCTCAGAAAGAGAATTCTCAAAGTCGGCCATCGTGTTTTTAAACTTGTATTTTCCGGCACTTCTCTCCAAAAAGATTACGCTAGTTTGCAAAACATAACCTGCTTTCTAATTTACCACTTTACACGAATTAACTTTACCTACTCCCTCTAGCCCCCCCCCCACCCCTCAGTGCCTGGGTCGATACCACTGCATCATATGTAACCCCACCCATCTTTTCGTTGCAAAATAACCCATCACCCTTCCTGGTTAAATATCACCTCCAAATGATTCCTTGAAGAAAAACCATGGCACAAACCGAGATAATCTTGGTGAAATAGTTCTGGAGAAATGGATGCCCCGGCCCAATAGGTGAACTCGTGAACTGCCCCAGCAGAGACCCCGTCAGACACTGGCCTGTCTGGTCCAGCAGATGAAGCCTTTTCACCACCGATGTCTGAGATACATGAACAGCTCCAGTGGCCGCCCGCCCCCTTCAGGGCCGGAGCACCAACCTACTGCCACCTCCACAGGGCAGCATCCTGCCTCCGTCGCCAGTGCTCCAATACTTTTAGGTCGAGTTCACAATATATATAACTGCAAAACAAATATTGGCGCCCAGATCGCCCAGGACCTCCCTGAGTGCTAGCACACCCACTCTGAACATTGTTCGAGCACCACTGGGCTAAACAGACATTTAGAGAAAAAATATGCATGAATACAGAAAGGTTAGAACACTGCACACTGAAAATAGTTTGGCTCGGCATTCTGCACTGCTGCTATGGTTTGTTACATTTTGAGGCCGACAGGGTTAAGAAACCTGTGACAAATGGGCAGGGACTGACAAAGAGCTCTCCATGATGAGTTGGCTCCGACGTACGAGTAACCAATAGTGAGGCAAGAAGGAGGAGTCCCGGAGGTAGCTGAGAGGTAGCGAGTACGGAAACTAGATGGGGTGAGGCTTGTTTGCCTCCGAACTCACCCATTGTCTTTGTAACATCACACAGCGCCTGCTCCGAAGACGCTGTCAGGGCTTTGGAGGTAACAGTGCTGATTAATTCCGCTGGCGGAGCGGAGAAGTGGAATTCATTAGTATTTACTAAATTCCTCCAATGCCGCCAGTGGAATTAAAAATTCCACCCACCCCTAGTTATAACATCCAGTTAAGGATTCTTATGGTTATGTTATTTTTAAGTCTAACTGTATCCATGAATTATTGGCGCATTGCTGTTTTACTATATTCCCCTCATTATACTCCCTAACTGGTTTGTTGTAAAACTGTTAAATTATTTAATTCATGACTTCAATAAAGCCTTATAAACTTAAAATAAATTACCTCTATCTTACAAAAGCACAAATAGCAAAATTCTTAGGTTTTTTCCCTTCAGTACACAAGTAAGACATTAGTTAGTTGCTCAAATGAAATATGTTGGCCTTTTCTCTGGCTATGCCAGTTTACATTTCCTTTAGCACTGCAATGCAGGAGCCAAAATTTGGAATGGGAAGTCGAACTTTCAGACGCTTCCCCTTTCATATTAAACCCAAGTTACGCCACTGACTTGTGTTCCACTTCTAAGCATGATGTTGCTTAATCCTAATCCTGATGAAGACATTGATCCTCATTTTCTGAGAGAGAGTTGAGTGAAGGAACACTCAAGATCAAGTACTGACTAAAGTGATTCCCCTGGGCATCAGGCTTTACCTAGTGACTGTTCAACATCCATGGAAGGCAGAGGGATTGATTTAGTCTCAAAATGCAGATTTGAAGTTTCTCTTCCTGCAGACTGCAAGTTTTGGTAGCAAAATGCACACATCGTCGCAATTGTACACTATTCATTGCATTGAACTAATGTTAAAAGAACAATTGATGGACAGAATGTAGAACAATGTCATACATTCACCCCAGTACAGAGATCTGGGCCTAAATTCATTTTTTTTGCTCCCCATGCTATTCCAGTTTTAACCCAGCCATATGCAAATCAGTCTTGACCCCGCGCTCAATGGGAACAGTCCAGCCCGAACTGCCAGGGGTGTTACTCCGAAACCGGTACCAGGATGCTTGTTTCTGGTCCAGGGAAGACCTGGCTTGGCAGTTCGGGTTGGACTGTTCCCATGAGGCACAGGGTCAAGACTGATTTGCATATAGCTGGGTCTGAACTGGGGTGCCGAAGTGAGCTAAAGAACGATGATGGATTCAACCCAGATCTGTGACTGGGGGTGAATGTCTGAAAGGTTTCAGCGCTCCGTCCATTATCTCCTTGTGTTTGCATTGAACTAATGTTATCCTGGTTACAGCAGCACTTTGGTATTACCATTTTGTGTAAAGCCAAACTGTTGGTGCTGGTGACTTTAGTTTGTGGATAAATGATCCATTGGCATCTCTTGAGCACAATTGCTTCAGTCTGAAAGACTCTCTGGTCTTTGGATTATTAATAGTGAAGCACAGTCTACAAAGTGTACTAAACCTTACATAATTGCACTGTTGTCGGGGGCGTGGCTAGCAAGCCAACATGGCGGACGCAACCTGCTAGTGCTCCACAGTACATCCCTTTATTCTCCTGTCTAAGCTCCTGCATCTAACCCATCCACGCCTACAAAGGTGCGGAGCAGCACAGCACTGACCTGCAGCCCCTGCTGATACCTCTGGCTCCCACCGCAGGGGTGCGAAAGCCGAAGAACCATCAAAAGACGACCTGCGCCCTACTTGCCGGGGGCCCGAGCGTGGAGCTGCGGCCTGGCCTCTGCGAGCTTGCGTAGATGCGATCGCCCAGCTGTAATGCGGAGACCACTGCTGCCGTGACATCTGTGGAGGTGCCGGAGGCTCCCAGACAGCGCCTGCTGCCTTTCCTGCCCTGGTGATGATCTTGGAACCACGCAATGGCCTCCCGGTGAGTCTCCCCCCTGCCGCCCAACTGCGGAGGACTACGGCCTCTTCCACCCTCGGCGACTTGGCCGGAGCGCAGTCTGCGCTAGAGTAGGCCTGCACCCACCCAGCAGACAGCCATTGTGGGCGCCGGAGGGTGTCGGCGAGCCTGCTCTGGTCCCTGAGGCGCCCGAGACTGCTGGCAGGAAAACTCCACACCTCGGACCCGGCTCTGCCAAGGGCCTACCTGCAGTGAAGATCGGCACCGGGGCGGCGCGCTGCTGCAGTCCACACCTCCTCCTCCCTGCACCAGCGTACAGCGACGTGCCTGCTCAGGCCGCCGGCGCGGCAGAGACAGCAGGCGGGAAGGCGCCGCATCTCGCACCAGTAGCAGCAAAGGTCTGCCCACCCGCGGTGACAGCAGGCGGGAAGGCGCCGCATCTCGCACCAGTAGCAGCAAAGGTCTGCCCACCCGCGGTGACGACCCAGCGGGACACAGTGACTCGCGACCCGCCCCATCGGAGCGTCCCTGGCCGGCCGACGCCGTGGAACACTGCGCCCTGAGGTGCCTGCATTACACGGATGCTGCCGTGATCGGTGTTTGCTCCCAGAAGGCCTACCCACATGGCGGGACACAGGCCTGATCCTCGGCGTTGCTCCTGGGGGCCTCCTGCCGCAGACAGCCTGGAGCACGCAGCTGCAGCTGATGACCCCGCCTCAGCAACAGGTATGCCATTCGCCGCAGCCTGCTCCCCACTGCATGACCCAAGGCCTTCCACCTATGACCGCCGCCCCCCGCACCGAGGATATTTGTATGGACTTCCTTGACCACAAGCCTACTGGACCTCCTACTACACTCACGGTTGCCTCCCAATCCAACAGAGAAAACCAAGCAGGCGCAATTACAGTTACATGCCTCACGCTCATCACTGATGCTGCTCGCCTGGAAGCCCATGACTACCTGCGAAGCGCCCTGAGAGACCACCCTGCCGACTGCCCCGGACCACGGAGTTCGCAACGTGGTCGCTGCTGAGCTGCGGCGCTGAATACCTAAGACCGTGAGTCTGACTGCCGGCTTTGATTGAAGGCCTCCCCTGAATACCCATATTTAAGGCCTTAATCCTCCTGTTACTGGCACGGCCCTGAAGAGGTGTACATAATTGGCAGACCACTTGTAGTCCGCAACTCCCTCCCGCCAGAGTCTACTGCGTTTCATTGGTGCCACGACGGCGCTGGCCCGACGCCCCGGGGGAAGCGGAATTCGACACCCCGTTAAGGTGCCACTGCTCTCGACACTACTGCAGCTCACACAGTTGCGAAGAGGCGGCGACTCCACAGCTTAGAAGACACGCCACGGAACGCGCCTTTAATCACTGCTCCACCTGGGCTCTCATCACTGGCCCCCTTGGCAAGCACTCATTTCGGTAGGGCTACCATTACCGCCCCCCCAGCGTGCGGCCGCTCCGGTGGGCTTGACGTTCATCTTCCAGGTGTCGGGGGGCCGACCATCCCAATGTCCTCTGCAGAGACTCCGCTTTGACGACACTTGACCCAGTGACGCGGCCAACTATTCAGGACCCGTGCCGCTCGTGCTGCGAGACACCATCTGCACCGTGACTCATTGGTGCGCCTCGACGCTCAACTTTTTACAGCCAGTAGATATTGCAGGTGCCCCCAACCATGGGCCAATACCGCCGCCCACACGGACGCATACCTGCCATCTGCCGGAAGTCAATGCTGTCCACCCAGAAGCTCGCCATGGGACGCCTCCGTGCAAATACGCAGCAACTGGCCGCGAAGACCAGCCTACCGCACTCGTCGCCTCCAGGGGATGAGGCAAACTCTGACGTCTCAGGTGTTGCACTAGCAGCTAAATTGGACTCAGTTCTAGCAGCTGTTGAGAAAATTGGGGCTGCATTGGACCAGACCAGGACATCTCTTGAGACACGCATCGACAAAGTCACCACGGGCTTCACTTTATTGCGAGCTGATCACCATAAGCTGGCGGAGAAAGTCAAACGTATTGTGAGAGCCGTGAAGAGGACTCCTCTGCATCAGTCACGGTAAGCGGATCTTCCACTCCCGGGCCTGATGAACTAGATGGTATGCGGCCTCCGAACGTCACACCACAGACCGCGGACAAGATTATATGATTCCAGCAGCAACAGTGGAACCAGAATGCACTGCTGCACACGCAAGTAGAGACTCTATCATTGCAATTGACTGAATTGTTGATGTTTCTTTTCTCACTTCTTGAATTAACTACTAATGCTTTGACCTGCTACATGCCTGTGCACCTCACAATGGCTACACCCACCAGGGCGCCCGAACAACATAGATATGCATTAGCGCGTGGGCCGGGACACAGGTGACAGATCTGCGTCACGGAGGGATGCGCGTTGCTTCCATTCAGGCACACATCCCACCCCCGCATCAGTCTCTAAACTGATGTTGCTATGACCGTTGTTGGGCCGGATATGGTTTGGACGAGCCCCACCCGGGCGTTCGTCCTCAATGTTAACAAAGTTCGATTTACTGCCTCATGTTTTGGTTTTTTACGATTGGCCCGAACCCCCTCCACACGACACAGATTCGTGGCTCAGTGGCACACCCCTCCCTACCTAGCCCGACACACTAATCAGACATGACACAGGTACAAGTGGTTAGGTGGAACATACGCGGCATGCACACACCTGCGCAACGTTATTCTATCTTTCCATACTTGCAACGCCGTAAGGCTGGAATAGCGACGCTCCAGGAAACACACATGTCCAAACCTGAGTTGGAGCACTTGCGTAAAAGATGGAGAGGCCAAGTATTCGGCACCACATATTCAGCACACGCGCGAGGCACACTGATATGGGTCCGAGCGGGAATCCCGTTCGTTAGTGAGGACTGAGTCAACGATGCCGATGGAAGGTACACGTTCGTGAAAGGGCGCTTGAGTGGTCAAGAGATACTTCTGGGCTCCCTTTACGCCCCTAACGCAGGTCAGGCCTCCTACCTTGCCCGCGTATCTGCAGTAGCGGCCCGATGGAGTGGGATTCCCTGGCTTCTGGGGGGGAATTTCAACTCGGTTTTAAATGTGGACTTAGATAGATTGTTCCCGCCCCTGAACAGAACCCTCTCGGCATCCAACGTGCAGGCCCTCTCTGGTTGGCTGACACACTGGGCTCTACATGATGCGTGGCGGCTTTTAAACCCCACCGCCCGCATATATTCTCATTACTCAGCAGTACATGGACTTCACGTGCGCCTCGATCGATTGGTGGACTCGCCGGTGCTGCTCCCGCTGATTCAGACTGCGGAGTATCTAGGGCGGACCCACTCCAATCATAATCCCTTGCTGTTGCAGTTGCGCTGGGAGCCTCACCGTCCCCCAGTCCCCACGTGGCACCTGCAGCCGCAGGCCCTGGAAGACCCTGCTTTCAGGGCATCGCTGGGGACATCGATTCTGCAATACTTCGAGTTGAACGAGGGTACAGCTAGCGACGCGCTCGTCGAATGGGAGGCTTTTAAGGTGACAATCAGGGGCCATTGTATAGGGGCAACATGGAACATACGTAAACAATTGTCTGATTCACTTACACGGATTGAAACCCAGCTGATATGCTATGAAAATACAGGTGGAGTGGGCCGCGACTCGCGGCGCCTAGAAGCGCTCCGTTCTGAACACGCAGACTACATGGAGCAACTCCGCTGCCACAATTACACGGCGCACACAACCCGTACCCACACGGTGGCGGATAGGGCGGGCAGGCTATGAGCCTGGTTGATCCAACAAGAACACACACGATAGTGTCGCTCCACTCTCCCACTGTTGAGTTGCTAACCACTCAACAAGATATACATGAGGCCCTGACGCAGCATTACGCCTGCCTTTACCAGTCCCAATGTCGTTGCACTGAAGGGGAGCTTGCGCGCTTCCTTGACCCCTTACAGCTACCCACAGTAACAGAGGAGCATCGTGAAATGCTCAATGAGCAGATATCGCAAGAGGAGATTGGCGCGGCCATTCAATCCCTAGCGACGGGAAGAGCCCCGGGGCCAGACGGGTTGCATCCGAATACTATAAAGCATACCGGGTCTCACTGGTGCAGCGCCTCGATACGGTATTCGCTGCGGCCCTAGACGCGCAATGCCTCCCTCCCTCGATGTGCAAGGCGCATCTGGTTTCCTTATTAAAGCCGGGCAGAGATCCGGAGGAGATGGGTTTCTATCGGCCCCTGGCTCTACTCAATGCAGACTATAAAGTCCTTGCAAAGGTACTAGCTGACAGGTTAGCGCAGGCATTCCCAGGATTGGTCCACACGGACCAAAATGGCTTTGTGCCAGCGCGCAGCACTTCCCTCAATCTACGCCGCTTCTTTCGAGTAGCCACCTATGCGGTAGAGGAGTGGCCCAGAGCAGGCTGCCTAGTGTTGGACCTAGAGAAGGCCTTCGACTCCCTGGAGTGGCCTTACTTGTTTGCGGTGCTCGCAAAATTCGACCTAGGCCCGGAGTTCATTCACCTAGTGCGCCTTCTCTACACTGACCCCACTGTGAGAGTCAAGGTAGGCCCCTACATCTCGGACTCCCTCCCCGTACAGAGAGGCATGCGCCAGGGGTGCCCCCTGTCCCCGCTCCTGTTTGCGCTCACAATAGAGCCATTGGCGGAAGCGTTGCGCACCCAGCTGGCGGATGGGGTGCCCCTAGGGGACGCTACCCATCAGGTGTCGCTCTACGCGGACGACCTCCTCATTTACCTTCGGGACATTGATTGCGTTCCAGCACAGCTAAATTGGCTGCTTGAGGACTTTGCTGCACTTTCCGGGCTGAAAGTAAACGCAGGTAAATCTTGCCTTTACCCCTTCAAAGAGGGGCTCCGCGACCCGGGACTCGCCATGGGTGGCACCCTGGTGCGTTGGACGCCCGATACGTTTCGTTATCTGGGACTACAAATTTACCGTCAAATGCAAGATTTATACGATGGGAACCTCGGTAAAGCGGTGACATCCATCAAATCACAGATGCGCTTTTGAAGCACATTGCCATTAGCCGTGACAGGCAGGATAGCACTCGCCAAAATGGTGGTCCTCCCGCGGCTCCTATACTATTTTACGAACTTACCCATGTATGTCCCTGCTTCCTTCTTCATTGCCTTTGAGAGACACCTCAGAGATTTTATCTGGGGTAATGCTAGACACAGGATGACACTGAAAAAGCTGTACCTACCCACAGACCAGGGCGGACTGGCAGCCCCCTGTCTCGAACATTACTACCTAGCCTCTCAGTTGCCGTGGATAGCGCGGTGGCTCTCCAATCGCAACTGCGCAGATACATCAACTACACAGCCGCCTTACCCCCTGGAACACATAGTTCGGTTGTTTCACCCTGGGGCGCGACCACGACCGCCAGAGCCCCTACTACTTGTGGTAGCCTACAGGTGTTTCCACAGAAGCTTGTTTCTGACGTGCAGCGTTACCCCCTACGCACCGGCGATACCCCTAGCGGGCACTCGGTACTGACGGCACCCATACTTCGTGAATGGCATGACAAAGCCATCCACACACTGGGGGACCTATACCACGACGGGGCACTCACACCCTACGCAACCCTGGTGGAAGAGGAAGGGCTACCGCCCGGGCAGTTCCTTACTCACCACGCACTGGTGGCCTCACTCACGGCAAAATGGGGAGATATCACAGCAGAGCTGCGAACGCACCTCACCATACAATATCTACACGTTATGGGGCGTGGCAGGCATTTGACGCACTGGTTTGCGGCCTCACTCCGAGCTCACGCAGCACTCAGCCTCACCACTCTCCGCCACAAGTGGGAAGAGGACCTGGGCAGCCAACTCACAGATAAGGAATGGGCTGGCGTGCTTGAGAGCCCTACACGCATCCCCAGGAACATGCACGTCCATCAGATACAGCTTTACATTATCCACAGAGCATACCTCACGCCTGCGAAATTCAATCAATACTTTAATGACGGAGATGCAGCATGCCCGCGGTGCGGAGAGGTAGGGGCCAATCTACTACATATGTTTTGGGCCTGCCCCAGAGTGGGGGAATACTGAAGGGATGTAGCCACTCTGCTACACGAGAGCACTGACAGGGAGCTGCCCTTCGATTGGCCCACATATTTACTACACAAATTCCGCAGAACCCCTAGCACGAAGGTCACGTCTAGATTTATAGATCTGGGAATGATAGTGGCCAAGCGACTGATTAGTAAAAGATGGAAAGCGCCAGACCCTTCACACATACAAGCTTGGCGCTATTCTATGCTTGCGAGGGCCAAAGCGTAGAGCCTCGCTATTAAACGCGAGGAGACGCTGGGACTACGTAAGGTCCCTATTGCCGTATGCTGGGATACAATCTACCTCGCACCGCGGACCTCTCTGACACGCCAGCCTTTGGCAGTGCTTAGCCCCGTGAGAGACAGCAGCGTATGCGCCGCATCGATCTCCTACTGGTGGACACACACTACCTGTGGAACTCAGTCGACACACACTCTAGGCCTGGGGTAACAGTCAATCGCTGTTGAACATGTGAGCTATGAACCATGTAGTGTACGGATACACGAAGAGGGGGGGGCTACGGGCTAACTGTTAAATGTTTGTTGTTTACACTGTGCACTCCTCCTTTTTATTTCTTTTACCCCTTTTCTTTTTGCATGCACAGTTCCTAGTTTCTGTCGTTAACAATGAATCTGTTATTGTCACTCATTCGCAGCTGAGCACCAGTGCTCCTACTGGCTTCATGGGACAGTACCTGCACGTATGTGCGGCAACGGACATTCGCCAACATTTGTGCCCTGGAAGGTACCCAATATGTGGACAATGATGTGACCATTCTGCCTTCCTACTCTCCTTCTTTTCCTGTCCCTCACTCCTCACCTGTCTTCTAGTACGGGCCGCAAATATATCTGTCAATCACATACCTGACCGCTTTGTACATAACTCCAAACGTGAGCTGTAACAATGCTATATGATATTACTGTGCCTTGTATATTCACTGTGGCGCCCAACACGGCTTGCTATTTCATATGACCTATGTTGTACTAATGCCAAAATTCAATAAAACAGATTCGCAAAAAAAATGATTGCACTGTTGTCAGCACTAAGAACTTGACCTAAAATGTTCAGGAGGATCATTGCTTTGGGATGTACAGAGCGACCAGAGTCAAGTTATTTAAGTCTGGCATAAAGACAGTTTTAGCTGTCTTGCTAGCATTATGTTTTTCAAAAAGATCATACAAAATACATACATGTTTGAGTTAACCCTGTTTATCCTTTTGTTTGTTCAAACATATTGCTTCCTCCCACCACACAATGCACAGCCAGCCCATGTCAGCCTTTGGTTGACTTCAGGTTAGAAATTAAAGCATATGTATTTACCATTGACTTGTTGTATCCATGTACAGTAGGGTGTCACCAGAATGTTCCATTTCAATCAAAATATTTATTGTAAACTGCAAAATTAACTCCTCATCTTAAACCAGCTTTGGCATTTTTTTTAGCCTATAGAAAATAAGAACAAATCATTAGTAGCGAAGCAAATTTGTTCATGGAATTTTTTTATGTTGAAGACACTCCATCAGCTCTGTGAAGAACATTTAAAAAAATTCCATATGACTCGAGTGGGACATCTAGTTCATGTACTGCAGCTTTGAGAAATATTTTTCAGGCTGCAGCACCTGACTCCAGAGGGACTTCTAGTAACCACTTGACTTTCTGCAATTTTGTGAAAGATTTTTGAAGCAGTTGCATCTAACTCCAAAGTTGCTGATCGTACGCAAACACATGCATCATGATGCATGCACACCAATGGCAGGCAATTTGTGGGATTTCAAATAAATAAAAACCATTCCAGCATGGCTGCTGCTGAGCGCACCTACACTGGGACACATGTGCACGTCACAATGCCTGCACTAGCAAGCCCATGCATTGGTAAGCAGGGTTTTCATTTTTAATTTACAGTTCTAACATGATGTACAGCCATGTTACAATGCTAAATTAAAAAGTAAAAAAGAACAGAAAATGAAGTGTATGAGAGCATAACTAAAGAAAGCGATAGGAAAGTAGCACTTTACAGCTGTTGGATCCTCATAAAAAAATAAACAGTTTAAAAAATGTAAAATGGGAAAGAAGAGTGAAAAGGGAGCATGCAAGGAGCACAGAAACAAGCAGGAAAGAGTAAGGAAATGAATACCCTCCCATGAAGTGTTAAATGAAAAATGAAAAAAATAATTCTGTCAAGTCAGAAGTGAAAGGATATTTCCAATCAAATCAGAACAATATGAGACTGGAATGCTCCTGGGTAGGACAAACCCAAGAATATGGAAGAAAGCTATTGCATTGAAAGCAGACACCTGCGATAGAAAACAAAGCTGTCCAATTATGAGCCAGGGGATGACCCAAAGCCCACTCTAAGTGTGTCTGTATGCATTAGAAAAGATAGATCTATACAACAGGTGTTTAAAGCAGTCTGTAGCTGAGATCTCAGATTTTGTACACAGCCCACCCTTGCCAATTTTGTGAAAAATCATCGTTCTACAGGAAGAACAATTATAAACCTTCATGGCAGACCTGAATTTGATCGCTCCAGTTGACCTCCTGTACAATTTGGTTTCTGCACTACTGGCTATATTGAACAACTTGCAAACCATCAGCTTAGTAAAAATGCCATTTAAAAATACTACAGTGAAACAAATCCTTACAAAGCTAACATTTGGTCCAGGACATTAGGTTATCTTCTTGACTGTTTCACTCTTACCTCAAGTCACGAAAGCATTGGTAGCTCTTATGAATATTCAACTCAGGAATGACCTCATGTCTAGTAAATCTCTCAATGAGCACAAAGTGGGCTTCACTCACCTGTACAGCAAGTTCTGACTTTTGGCAGTTCTGAATTAACTTGGGTGGTGCTTGAAGTTGTATCTGTCACTTCCCTCTGGTGTTTTAAGGCAGCTTTTAATGGTCGATATCTTCCTGGGGAAACTTCATCTCATCATTGGATTGTCTGTCCCAGTGTTGTAATGGTCAGATTCTTCCTGATTGATTGTGACCAGGTGCTATACTGTTGAATCCCAGAAGATTCATTGCTGCTGTAGAGTCTCAAGTACAAAACATGGTGCTGGGGGCTTAATCTTTCAAACTAACTTATTTATTATTTTATTTATGTATTTATATATGTATTTTAATTTAAAAGATTCGAAGTTCACAGTTATTGTGTGATTAATTAAAATAATTACAATACCATAGCACAAAGAATCAAAGCAATTGAAACATTAAAGAGCCTGCCCATTAGACATATCCATGTCGAAGCTAAGGTAAAAAAGTCAGTCATGGCTAAATATCACTTATGAACTCTTGAAACCCCAATGCTTGGCAGTAATGGCACGCTGCTTTACATTGCCAAGACTCTCAATCACTGTATTTAAGAATGTTCCATTTGTTCCAATCAGTTGATGATTCTCTAATAAAGAGCAAGTCTTATGTATTTCCCTACCACATAGTTCTTAATTGCATAGCTTTACAAATTGGCCTGATCATTCTTTCTGACCATCTTCAACCAGGGCAGGTAATTCCAATATTTCCCATGCCTTCCTCGCAGCTTTCAGTTGAAGGGAAGAAAATGAAATAGTAGGAAACACTATTCCTGTTGAAACATCCAGGTTTTTAATTTTTTTCTTAAAGAATGGTGTCTCAGTTGTTGTATGTAACTCCAAAGGAAGTTTGTTCCAGGCAACTGACCCGAGATAGGAGAAAGACCTGCCTCCAATTCTCGCTCGATGAATCTTTGGGATCTTGGCCAACTGACTGATGGAAGATGGGAGACATCTAGAAGGAGCATACTCTTTAATCTTTTCTGACGTAGCTTGCCCCGGTGGCCTGCAGTGCTCTGTGAGCAAGGACAAGTGTTTAGAAAAGAATCCTTTTCTTAATTGGAAGTCAATGAAGAGCCTTCAAGTCAAGAGAATTCAAGCTGTTGAGTTCTGCACAACCTGCAGTTTATTAAGACGATAGTATTAATAAATAATTTATTATTTACGGTATAGATCATATCCATAGTCCAATCTGGACGTTATCATAGCTTGAATGACTGTTTTTTGTTTGTTTTTTGCAGGGAAGGATAGTAAAGGAAGGAACATTTTCAGAATGCATAGCATCCCAAAACAGGATCGTACCACTGATTGAATTTGTAAATGAAAAGACAGTGCCCTATCAAATGTGATGCCTGAGTTCTTAACTGTGTCCTGTTCAGGGCCAGGGGATGAAGCATCATTTGGCCAACAAGACTGCCATAACACTGGCGAGATAGAGCCAAAGAATAGGTTCTCTGTCTTTATAGCATTGCATTTCAATTGATTAACCATCTTCAGAGGAGACATTCTTTAACAGCCTCTCCAGCCATCTCTTCTCCCTTTCCACAGGTAAACAACAGCTGGGTGTCATCAGCATAAGAAATCACTTTGGCCCCAAACTCCTCAGCGAACAAGCCTAAGGATGTAAGGTAGACATTAAATAGGGTGGGGCTAAGAACCAAACCCTTGACTTGACCTCATGCACTTCTGAAGAGAATAGGAGTATCCAAACTTACTGACTTCTCCCTTCCAAAAAGGAGGAAAGCCACTTTAGGGCTATACCACTGACCCCAATTGATTGGAGTCGGGCTGGCAACCTTGAGTGGGGCACTGTATCGAAGGGCGCAGATAGGTCTAATATGACCAAGCAGCCTTCCCCACCTTATCTAAGGTGCCTTTAATATGTTCAGAGACTTCCATCAGTGCCGTCTCAGTACTGAAATTGGGTCTGAACCCAAACTGGCTCGGGTGCAGTAGATCACTCATTTCAAGATATTGTGAGAGTTGTTCATTTACCCATTTCTCTAGAACTGTTAAAAGACCAGGAAGTAATGATATTGGTCTGTAGTTTTCCTGAAGACTTGGGCTAGCTGAGGGCTTCTTGAGCAAGGGTAGAATTTTAGCTGGCTTCCATTGTACAGGAACCACTTTCGTGGTCAATGAGGCGTTGAGCACTTTATTTGCTAACGGATTAATGATAAGTGCCCCTTTTGCAAGTAAACTGGGTGGGCACAGATAAGAAGGGGACCCTGATTTGAGGCTTGTCATGGCTACTAATATTTCTTCCAAGGAAATTGGGCAAAGTTGCCATTCGAGTGGTCGTCTTACTACTACATGCAACCTCAAGTGGGTTATCTATAGCCAGAGAATCTAATAGAAGGCTAGCTTGAATGGATGTGATTTTACTCTTAAAGTATGAAGCCAGTTGATTGAACCAATCAAGCGAGGGCTGATGGTCTCTAGTGGTGGGCTCTGACCTCATAAAGGTGTTTGCTATTCTAAAGATTTCCTTGGACTTATTGCCAGACTCTGCTATCCTCGCCTCAAAATAGGCATTATTGGCTAGATATACTTCTGAATAATATTTTTTTTAATGCTTTCTTATAAGTCCTTTTGTCCTCAATGTTATACTTTTTCAGCCATTGTCTCTAAAAGGTTTACAGTGCTTCTTTCCTTTTATAAGGCAGTCCTTATACCAAGGGGCAGATGGTTTAGTTCTATAACAAATACGTCTGGATACCAGTCCCAATTTATTAGATGTACTGCGAACCAGGTATTCAAGACGATTAACATCTAATTCTATTACTCCAGAGAGTGAAGGCATATCCTCTTCCAGAGCACAAGTAAAATCCAGTGGTTGTATTTTATGAAATGCTCTAGATGGGTTTCGGTCTTTAGCTAATGTGGGTGAAGCATCAGTTAACTTATGCAACTAAATTTGTTCAGATAATGATCTGACCAAACCAATGGAAGGAGTTCAGCTATATGTAACTTGATGTTGAAAAAAATTGTCTAGTAAATCACCTGCTTGATGTGATGAGTTGAACACATGTTGTGAGAGCCCTAAGGAGGACATAGTTTCTAGAAGTCAGACTACCTCATGGTCTATTGTTTTGTCCATGTGGAGATTAAAATCTCCAAGGGCTAAAAAATTTGAATATTTAAGAGACCATGGGGCCCGGGCTCTTTGTAAGGTCCTAAGAAAAGTGCCAGCATATCCCGGTGGTCTATAGATCAGAGCTCCGGCTACCGGTTGATGGAGGGAAAGGTTGAGGCGAAAGCCTAACACTTCTGCACCTTCCAATTCCTCAAGAGGGATGGGCGTGCAATCAAATTAATTTTTGTGACCTATTGCAACCCCCTCCTCTGCCCATAATGCGGTCCTTCCTAAGGATTTTATAGTCTTTAGGGACTGCTTCTGTTATTGTAGGATTAGAGAATTCTGTGAGCCATGTTTCTGTTAGAAACGAAATGTCAGGTTTCTCTTTATTCAAGAAATTCAAACATTGGTCATGGCCAAAGGTTGTATTCTAAGATCACCAAATGTGGGAGGCAAATGCAAAGAGGACTTTAGTGTGGGGGTAGTCTCTAAGTCAATGGTGAATACAACTTGTGAGACCATGGCTTTCATCAGCTTTTTAAAAGGCACATAAGGCATATCCGACTACCATAATTAAGGTACCCAAACATATTAAGATTTTGTTGCAGATTTTCGTGACAGAGATTCAGCTGAAATAAGAAGCCTCAATCTAATATCAAACCACTGTTTTAAAGGTACCCGTTGGCATGAATTCAGCCTAAATAACTATTTTATATATACAGCTTTTAATTCCCTTTAAGAGTGATGGAATGACAAACTCCATGTGGTTTAAAACTTGTGGAACTGAATTGCGTGAAAGATTTGATAAAACAATAGGCAGAGAAAAGTGTCCAAAAATGAATATTCTTCCAAAATATGTGTGCACCCTAGAGGTTAGACAGGGTAAGAACTTAAGATCTGCAAACTTGAATAATAGTGTGACAGCTGGACTACTGAGTATGGCCACAATGTCCTAATACCAACATTTACGGTGCTTTCCTTAAATTGAATAAAGTGTTGATGGTACCTACAGCAACCCATCCTATCAATGGTTATGCCTAAATATGAATAGGCGGGAACCCTTTTCACTCAATGTTAATTGACAAAGCTTCCAACCAAACAGCAAAATCTTTGGTCTGTTGATTTGAAGGTCATTAGTGTAAAGAGGTAGATGTCTCCACTCACCTGAAAGCTGAGCCAATGCAGCAAGCTGAATCATCACCATAATGCAGAGGACTGCAGCTGGACTTTCACTGGACAGTTGGCTGCATTCACATGGCTGGCTCCCACAGTTGGCGCAATGGTATGTTTAGGTTGGACAGGGAGCTGGTATAGTTCTTTACAGGTCCCTGGCAGGCACTATAACTCATGTGTTTTTTGTCAATAGGTGTGAAGTGAATCATGACATGGAACAAGTCTAAGAGCTATGTAGGATATGGCGTGCAGTACTTTGTTGTGTGCAGTTATTTACTAACCTAAGAAGTACTAAATGTATTTAACACCTTTTGAAGCATTTATACAAAAACAATACAGAATTAATACATTAAAAATTAATGAAGAATAAATGACAAAAAAGACATGCAACATAACCAAGGCTACATAACTTCACAAAGAATAATGTTAGGTTGGTCAACGTTAAGGAACTCAACAAGATAAGAAGGGACAAGGCCCTTTATCTATTTAAAAACAATACACATGTAGTGAAGTTGAAAGTGAATGAATAAGCAACAAGTGAAGTCAATATAAATACCAAATAGCCTTCATTGACACCAAGATAATCTGGTGCATGCATGAGGAGAGTTCGGTGGCAACCATTAAGTTTGAGATGTGCATGTTGAAGACGTGGGATTGAATGAACAGCCATTCATTGATGCTCGACTCTGTCTTGAGCAAGAAGATAGTAGTCATTGTAAGTTAGTACTTGGGGCTTATCCATTTGAATACATGAACTCTTAGAATTTCCAAGAACATAATAGTGGATAAAAATCTAGATATCAAGGTGTATGTCATGAGACCTCACCTTAAATTGCTCCACTTCATTTTATTGTTAGCGATCTCTAAGTGTTTAAAAAAAGATACATAACATTGGGGGGAGCTTCTCTTCCTCTGTGTTGACACACTCTCCCTTTTCGCTAGAGACACGTCCACTTCCTGGTCTCTTGGATTCGTGATCATCCCATCTGTTCCACAATGATGGCCATTAGTTTTGAAGGTTTCCTAATACTTTAAATAGGCTGAGAATAAGTCATTCATACCTTCAATTATGTTGTTGTTGTTGTTTTGCAGTAGATAGCCTCAATGAGGTGGGTTTGCCCATAATTGGGTCCAGTGCTCACTGTGTCAAAGGACTCAAGCTATAACTTGCTGATGAGGCCTAAGTAGGCCAGAAATGGTCTTGAAGTGTTTGTGTTCCTGTCAAAGAGACATGGTGTCACAATTCTTGTTGGACTATTCCTACTGAAGCAGGACAAAGATAATTTGCATATGGCTGGTCTCTATCAAGATGAAAAACAATGGCCTGGATGTGATCCCAAGTTGTCACCAGCGGCTGAGATTACCTCAATTTTGTTACTTTGTTGTTATTTGCTATCCCCACTGTAAGAGGCGCTACTAATTTGGTTATTTCAGTGCAGACGTTACTGAAGGTTGCAAGTAGAATGGGCATCAAGGCTTTTTTTCTCATAGTTATTAGAAACTTTCTGTATTTGATCAAGCCAAACCAGTAAAATCCAAGCAAGTCTTCCCTAGATCATGCAGGAACTTAACTCAGTACAGTGGTGTGATCACTTGTCAAGACCTCAGGTGTAGATAACATGATGTAATAGAAATTATGAGTGTCAATCAATACCTCTTTGACGCACATTACAGACAGTCTAAAACACAGAGTCTTCTAAGGAAGAACTCGTATGTTGTCTAGAATGAAGTAATTCACAAGCATTGAGGCACATATCAAGGAGCTTGGAGTTATCCAAAGATCTGAATGATGCATTGCAGTTAAGATGGTCTAAAGGTGAGCAAGGTTTTGAGGACATGGATTTTTAGTAGTCCACTACAAGTAATAAGGGAACTATGTTTAAGCCCAGTAAAAGTTTCTGTAATGTAAAACCTGAGCACATCCCCAGGTAGCTATCGTACAGTGAAGACAGGCTTAACTTAAGAAAATGTGTAAAGGATTTAGAAGTAAAAAAAAAAGCTAAAATGCAAAAACACAACAAAAAATTCCTACTTAATTTAGTTGGAACCGGGCAGCTTTGTTCTAAAGAAAAAAAGGGATTTGTGAAGCTTTTTACACCCCTGTAGCTTAACAGGTGGCCAGCCACCTGACCATTTGAGTCCACTTCTTCATCCTGGACACAAGGGGAGCAGGTCTAAAATTCAAGGTCTCCTCACAGGTCTCAACACCAGGGTAATCCTTCTTCTGTCTTTCACAAGTCCAGTAGTGTTCTGAAGAGAGTGCCCAAGGATGACACATTTATGGCTGCACTAGCTTGTGAGTGGGGGTGAGTCCTGGCCTTTCCATAACCAACAGGGAAACAACTGTACTGACTTTTGCAGCAGGTTCTGTGTACAATGCCTCAGTGCCCCTCTCTAACAAAATGCAACATGGCAGAACCTTTCTTCCCCTGTAGAGAGCTTACATGCCTACCCTAGAGGTGTGACCAAAGAAATGACCAACACCTCATATGTTGTAACTCAAAACCAGTGCTGGGTATAGCTCCTTTCTCACTGGGATTGATGCCTGACTGACTGGTGGAACACAGGAGGGGGCAGTCCCAGGTGTTAGCTACATCTGCCAGTGGCAGAGTAGGCTTCTTTGAAGTAAATTACATTCCTGGGCACTGCCCAGATGGTCAGCCTGTCTGAGGGACTGAACACCTCCCCACATCAAAGACCTTGGTTTCAGCTATGGAAGCTATTTTACACCTCATCAAAGGGACTCCTGGCTGACAGGTGGAAGCTCATGCAAATTGGCTTCCAGAAGCTTTAGGCAGGTAAAAGGTGACTTTTTTATAAGCACCTTGTGCAAAATAGTTATTACCAGCGAATCAGGCTTGTAACAAATATTTTAAAAGTCCAAGAATTAACTTTTTAGATGGTTCCTAGGAGGAGGTATCATGATTACCTTTCAATTTGCATCTCAGTGCTTTCCTATGGAATAGCTAACACTGCTACAGTGAAAATTGCTTTTAGAGCCTTGTCACTGTAAGGACATGTTTAACATTAAACTTTGACATCCTACTTTTAAATACAATGCACCCTGCCTAATGAGTATTTAAGGCCTACATGGGGCAATACGAGACCAGAATACTCCTGTGTAGATATTTATTAATATTTAAAAGGAGGGTTTAGGCCTTTTAAAAAGGGGTTATTTTAGAAGGTCGAAATTGCAGTTCGAAAACTGCGCAGACAGGCTTCAGTGGTAGGCCTGCAGTCATGTTTAGCACTGTCACTCTAGTGGAGGCACAATGTGTGATATAGTCTACTAGTGACATTTAACTTGCAGGCCATGTGTACACTCTGTACTATAGGTTAGGGACTTATAGGTGAGTTGAATGTGCTAATTAGGAGTATAGCCAATTTCAACATGGTTCAGGGGTCAGAGCACATACACTCAGACAAAAGTGTCCCAGTGTGCAGAGTCCAAAAATCAGTAACTCAAGCAAAAAGTGGGGGAGACCACGCAAAAGGTGGCATTTTCCTACAAGGTATATAACCGAGAATAATAAGAATAGTAACTTCTGTATAAAAACTAATCTGTTAAACTTGAGCAGTCCTGCACGAATCAATATAGAACCACCTATTTTTTGGGTGGATTTGAGAGTCATCAAATTCTCAAATCTTTTCAGTAGTTCAGGTTTTAGGCAATTTGATTCCCTCAATTTACTCCACCTCAAACTAAATAAAATGGAAAATCTAAAGTGGTTCAAGGTAGTTAAACATATTGTATCCATGATTTGTGGGTCCTGTTTGCCCTCTCAACATTCACCTACAGATTTGATGAGTTATACGAATCAGTCTAATCTTGAGTACGACTCCAACTAAAAGCCCTTTCATTAAATACCTACCTTACTTATCCACTTATCTTATTCTAGCCTGCCTAACTTTTAATGTGCTGCTTTTGGACCTTTTGTTGTGAGATATATTCCTAGTAATTCATCAGCCTTAAATGCGGATTTGGTCCAAAACTCCAAAAAAGATCAATGGCAAAGAACATTTATCACAAATCACAAAGACATGCACCAGCATTGTTTGCCCTTTTATCCCGTTAATACTTGCTTTGATGATTTAACAGATACACAGGACATAGAAAGCCTAGCAAAAACTATATATTTCTTTACAATGCCATATTAAAGACAATGTCATTCTGGTAGTAATGAATGCAGACACATACCCGCTGGGTGTTATGAATAAGTTGAGATGGTTTTGAGAGGTCATATTTTAAATATTTTTTTAATTAAATTGTAATTAAAAATAAAAAAAAATTATTACTTTATATCAAAGGTGCTAAGTGTAAAACAATACTGGGAGATAAAGACATATTAAAAAATCAGTTCTTCAAAATATTCCTTGTTTGATTATTATGGCATAAACAATTCCACCTCGCAGACTAACCTTAGTATATATATAATTACCCTCAGACAGTTGAAGATATATAAGTTTAATCATTAAGAAAGCTTCTGTTTTGGAACATCTATCTATTCACTTGAAAACAAAGATTTTTTATTTTTTTTTACAGTCATTGATAAAACGAATTATCTTTACGGGAAACACTGCACAGTATATAGCAACAGCAGTACATAATCACTGAGCAGACCAGGGTTACAGAAATTGAAGTGTAGTAAAGAAAAGAAGTGGTGATGGGCATACATTTACTATAGCATCTGTTGGTCTAACATCACAGCAGTTTCCAAACATGATAATCAATATCAGTATCCAACTTGATAGTGGTCATTTTATCAACTGCAGAAGTTGGAAATGCTGGTGGGCCTGTAGAAATTCTAACCTGTGATTGGAGGTTGCAGCCTAATCTTTGCAGTGTTATCTTATCTCCCTATCTTATCTTCCTGAGCTATCTTGCTGGTTTACAAACTAGACAGAGCATAAGTAACATATGTTTACCAATACTGAAATAAACAGTATTCAATCTGTCACTAGTGACAAAGTCCAGTGAATGGAGGATCGCATGCCTTTTATGAGGGTGTTTCTGTAGTATGGGTCTTTGCTTTATTGTACAAAGGGAACAAGTACATTCCATGTTAGTTCCAGTGGGGAGTGTTCCAATACAGGGGTGGATGAGCAGAAGACTGAAGAAGTGGAGTCTAGATGCAGAGCGTAGGTTAGGGGTTGATCAATAGAGGCTTAGTTATTGACAGAAAGAAGCAAGAGGGTGAAGTGGGAAGGTACCACGATATGTCCTAGTTTAAAATTGTCATATTATCATATTAAGTTTCTTACATATTAAATGCAAAGCTGAAAATCACTTTTTGATCACTTCCTTTTAGCCACTATCGAGAAATGGGAGAAAGAGGTTTATTGTGCTTTTTATTTCTTTTGTAATCTGGATGGATGGTTATGGGAACAGACAAATATTGAGAAAACTAAACTTCTAACTAGACCTAAACCTGTGCACAGACATCAGTGGCAAATCTGAGCAAACCTTAGTAAAGGAAGGGAAACAGGCAAAAGGGGTTTGAAAACTGATGGACATGAAGAGAGCATCTCAACACACCTCAGCAGTTATCAGAAGCAAGTAGACTCAATGAATACAAAACATCTGTGAAGATTGATCTCTTCTCCCTGGAAGTGGCATGCTGACACAACTAACTGAAAATATGTCTACCTCTCGAGCACTGGTTCAGTGAGGGAAACAAAAGGTTTAACGGTAGAACCTGTTGGAAAATGTTATGAATCTGCAAAAACACATCTAGAATGACAACTAATGAAAAAACAGTTCTTTTAAACATATGGTGCCAGAAAACCTGAAATGTTGCTATTGTTGGTTTTGCAATGGCTTTTGGAGGCTTAAAATGAAACAGACCATATACTTTCTTCACAGAAACATAGTTCCACCCCACCACATTTTCACACATTGTAGATGTCCTTCTTACCACAGGCTTTCTACCTCCTTCGCGCCTGCTAACGCTGCCGTAGCTCAGCCCATTCGGACCGCGCCTCAGCTGCTCAGTTTGGTTTCCGCTTCCGGGCTGCCGGCTGGTCAGGCTGCTCCGTCATCGGCTCCGACATCGGCGTTCCAGCTCCAGCCCTAGCATTTTCGCTCAGTGTCAGCGCCAGCATCTGTGTCATCGGCCGGTGGGAGGGGGGGGGGAGCGCCCATCGGCACCCAGGCACCTGATATCTGGTTTTCTGGCACCTGATGGCTGTTTGGTGGACGCTCAGTCGATGTTTTTGAGAGACCAGAGTTAGCAGCTTCTTTGGCCACACGTGTGTTTAACGGTGTGACGGGGGAGGATGTTCTAGCCGTGAAGCCGTGAAGCCTCTACCCGGCCTGGCAGTGCCTCTGCCTGGTGGCTGCGAATGAGGAAAACGGGAAAAATGGTCCTTTGATCTGTCTTTTCAGGTTTCTAAAGAATCTCCTGGAAAATTCGACTATGCGGTGAGGAGGTGGCAGCGGTAGTTGGGTGTATTCAAGAAGGAGGTAAGTCTAACCTTTGCTTTTTGTTATTAACTTCACCTTCACCTTCACCCAGTTCTGCTGGTTTGGAAAATGAATATTTCCTCCCGTCCATCGCCCCCTGTGCTTCGCTGCAAGAGACCTCTCCTTAGCGTCTCAAAAGGTAGATCGCAGGGGAGAATCTGTAAAAAGAGGAAAATTGGAGGGAAGAAGGGGTCTGCTCAACACGATCAAAGTGCTTTATCAAGTGGGGAGGCTCCGCGCTCACACCTAGTAACCTCAATAAAGAACTTTGTTTTTAAATATTTTCATAATGGAGTCCAACTGCCATTGGAGGAGGGGGTTAAGACACCTCATGGGCAGCCCAGTGCGTCGGACTTGGCAACAGATGTTTTATGCACAGCATTGGATGAAGTGCAAATAGCCAATCTTTTAGTGTCTCCATCCCAGGCTATAAGTGCGACCACCAGTAGGGGCCCAAGATTGTCTTCTTCTCCTCGCTTGAATATCTCCTTATCATCATCCTGTTATGATGATTCCAGTTCCTCCCAGCGGCCTTGTAGAGAAGACCAACAGGATCGAGCTAGCCCTACATCATTATATAATGCTCCCATGGTTGGGGAGCCAAACTCCACACTTGGATCTCAGGGAAGGTCTATAACATTCCAGTCCACCACTTCATCTTCTTTGTTGGATGTGATGTTACCTATGCAGACCACTTTACATGGGATTTTGGAAACGATGGTGTCAATAAGGACAAATCAAGTGGATTAATCAAACTTTTTGAACGATATTCGACATGAAATGCAATCTTTTAAAAATAATTTGGGTGGTTCCACAAATATTCAATCACTCGCTGCAGTAACGGTTACAGAGCCTTGGGGGGTTCATAGTGTCATTCCAGGGAAACACGAATGCCAGTTAAATTTGGAAGGATCTGTTTATATCTCTAAATGTCCTATGCTTGTGAGGAAAAAGCAGCATTGTTTAATTCCTTCTAAATTCACCACAAGGTTGTACCGTACAATGGGGTCAAGGTCTCGGAATGGATTGCTCGGGTCCTGTGCGCCATGTGTAGGCAAAAAGAAACACCCGTGTACGAAAGGGAAGCCCAGTAATGGCGCCTGCCCCCAAGTCCAATATTTCAGACCTCATGGTGGCAGTTCCGTGGATGTACTCCCATATAAAAAGGCAAAACAAAATGTGAAACCCCACCCCAAAATCAGTTTGGATCCTATTCCTACATCCCCGGCAGTCCGTCCCACCTCTATTAATAAAGGTCAAATAACAGTCCGCAGTAAGGTGGTCAAGACTCAGCTTTTGAATAAATTGCCCAAAGAACTTCCTTCTGCTTATGAATCCTCCATCAGGTCGCAATTAGTAAGCTCAGAGCTATTGCTCGATATCATTCGTCGAGGTAAAAAAGCAAAGAAACTTCGACCTTTGAATCGCTCCAAAATTCTTCAGCTATTCCAACAAATTCCTTCCCTTTCAGGGATAACCTCGTTGGACCTCACATCTGTTGTGTTTCAACTGGGTGAACAAGGTAGAGAAGTTTCCAGAGTATCTTTTATTTCCCCCTGTATTGCGGACCTAGTACTTAAGGCTGAAGATGATTTAGCTTAAGCAGGTCTACAGGCCTTATGCTCTATAAAAAAGAGCCCTCAACTATTAGGCCCCCAGTTGGGTTCTTTCCCACCTGCCATTTTAAATATGCATAGCGGGTTATCTGCTACTCAATGGGAGCGATCTATACCATATATTCCGCTTCTAAGGCCTGAAGGTACACAGCAAAGTAGTCACCCACCCACTGATCTAAGAGTGGTTATAGTAAATGACAGGCCATTTTCACAGTCTAAGCAATCAGTATGGGTTCAAGGTAATAGGTTCTCCCCCCTGCGGCACCTGCTGGAGGATGGTGACTGGAATACTAGGCCCAGTTTAACCTAGAACGAGGGGTCCTCTCAAAACCTGAGAATCCAAAGTTGGAATATCCATGGGTTTGAATGCTTGAGGAACAGTGGTAAATTGGAAGAGGGTTTGAAACCCTTCCATCTGGTATTCCTTCAGGAGTCTTGGGTAAGAAAGGACCAGTCAGTAGAAGGCTTTATGGCTTTGAATAGTAAAGGCCAGTTCCGGGGTAAGGGGAGAGCATCTGCCGGTGTATTAATGCTAATATCGACCAAGGTGATTAAGAGACCATTAGAGGTCATAAATGTTTCAAGTGGTTTGCAGCTATCAGTGGTTGAAATAGGTGTGGGTAAAAATGTTCTTAGATACTTTTTACTCATAAATGTCTACATCCATAAAGAAGATCATCGGCAAATGAAATGCTGGTTGGAATTATTTGAATCCCCTTTCCAGCATTTAGTGGCAAAATATCTGGAAGCAGTGATAATAATGGCCGGGGATTTTAATGCTCATCTCTTCCTTGTACAGCTAGACCAGCAGCTGGAGGAAGCATTGGATTCTTATAATATTCCCTCAGCACAGTTTCCCCCCGGTATCCTAAAAAAAAAGGCTAAAGTGTTGAGTCAAAGGCTGGCGAGCCATGGTCTGATCTATCTAAGCGGACGATTCAAAAATGATTCACCAGCAGCAGTAACTTTCCGGCAGGGCCAGTCTTTGGGTCCTATTGATTATATATTCACGTCCCTTTGGGATTTTGACCTTTTTAAGAGTTTTGAGGTGGCAAAATAGGAGGGTAGTGACCACTGGGCAACTACAGCAGTTCTTGACCTGTGTGAGCCAGTGTCCCCCGAAAGGGTTCTGCCTTTAAAGATGTCCTATCCGCGTAGGCTCACAACACGCTTAGATTCCATGCATCTCCAACAGTTAGCCACCCTTCAACTAGAGGAGATGATTGATATTCACCCTATGTTGTTGATGTTGTTGTGTGGTACAATAATATTGTGCAACGAGTTTTGGGCTGCATTTCAGTAAATATATGTGAAAAGGGCGTGCGGGTAAAATCTCGTCCTAAGGGATTTGGGGGCTGGTTCGACTCGGACTGCCAAAAGCTGAAACGATTGGTGAGACAGAGAGCTAAGAGTGTTAGGCATCATAATATCCCCTCAGCCACCCAAGAGTTGGTTAAACTTAAACGCCAATATAAATTTCTTGTGCAGACGAAAAAAGCAGCCTTTTACCATAGTAAGTGGGATGAGATTCAGGAAATCATATTATTAAATGATCAGCAAAAATTCTGGACACAGGTTAATGAGTTTAATGGTCAAAATAGGGGCACACTTGTTTGCATGATTCCGGAAGCTCAGTGGGCTACTTATTTGACAGACTTATATAGGGGACCTTCTGCTTCAGATGGACCTCAAAAAACTTTTGGGCAAACTCTTCCAGTTATATGGTTTTCAGTAAAGGAAGTAAAGGCTGTTATCGAGAGAGTAAAACTCTCCTGAGCCGCTGGCCCCGATAACATCCCAGCAGTAATAATTAAAACAAATAGTGTCTGGTGGGCCACGGTCTACTCCTCCTTGTTTAGTTGGATTGCTATGTCTGGCCTTTACCCTTTTTCCTGGAAAGGGTCCATAGTGAAACCTATTTTTAAAAAAGGGAGTGGTACAGACCCTACTCACTATAGGCTTATTAGCCTCTTGGATATTTCGCTAAAGATCTTTTCCAAGATTATCCTGGCTAAACTCGAAGATTGGGCCATTGAAACTAAGAGAATCCCATTAGAACAAGGGGGCTTTCGTGAAGGTCATTCCACCATAGACCACTGTTTTGCTCTATGGGCCATTATTTGAAAGGCTCTGGAGGAAAATCAAAGGCTGTGCTGTTGCTTTGTAGATTTCCGGGCAGACTTTGATTCTGTGGACAGGGATACTCTGTGGGGAAAACTTGCGGCTTGGAACCTCCCACTAAACCTTCTTGGGGCACTTCAATCCTTGCATTCTGGTAATTGGGCACAGGTGGAGTTAGATAAGTCTGGTCGGTTATCACAAAGAATCTCTATTGACAACGGCCTGCGTCAGGGGTGCATTTTAGCCCCCTTGCTTTTTAGTCTATTTTTGGCCGACCTCCCAACCTTTATTTCCCAATCTAAGTCCTTTTCGCCAAAAATTGGGAACCAGCATATCGTCTGTCTACTTTATGCAGACGACTTGGTATTACTGGATTATACCCCAATTGGTCTGCAAAGGAAACTAAAAACCCTGGCAACTTATAGTAAGCAGAACCAGCTCTGTATCAATCTGGAAAAGACCAAGATTATGATTTTTGGAAAAAAAGTAAAGAGTTTTTCCTGGCATTTAGATACGCAGGTGGTGGAGCAAGTTGATCAATATAAATACCTGGGCTTAACTTTTAGGAGGAACCTGAATTTAGGCGCGCATTGGGATGCCACTAAGCAGAAGGCCCTATTGCAGGCCAGCTGCCTGTCAAGATTCAATGGTAGGTTTGGGGGGGCTATCTCATATTCCATTATTAAAGGCTTATGAAGGGTAGATACCTCCGTTAGGCCTGTATGGGGGAGAGGTTTTTTCCCTTGATCCAACCTATGAATAGGATAGATTGGAAGGGGTAGTGCTTAAAAGACTTCTATCACTCCCCCAAGGTTTCATTGTTCAGGCCATAAGGAGAGAGTGCAATCTGGTCTCTTGGAACTTGGCGGCCTCTACTCGGGCTCCAAGATACTTTAACACATTGTTGGAGGATGATGAGGTGGTCAAAGTCTCCAAATTGTGTTGGGAAGAGATCCGAAACAGTGAAAGGATGTGGGCAAAGGCCGTAAGAACCAGAATAATAGCACTTAGGAACCTCCATTTAAATAGTGGTACAATTATATCTTGGCTCCCCTTTCCAGGCAAACGTGTATTGAGAGAATCTACTGCTATGACGTCTGAATCGATTGACCTACTGTATCTAAGGAAGAAATCATCCGTTAGCTTCTCTATTTTTACATTGGGCCAGGATAATGTTTTTTCCTGTTTATCACAGCTACCAGACCCAGGATTGAGAAATGAAATATTAAGGGCTAGGGTGGGATGCAATCCAATCTACTCATCCCGCCCACACAGGATCAGGGTGCAGAATAATAGTGGTTTCTGCCCCTGCCCCATGAAAGTTAAATGCTCCCTTACGCATATTCTTTTGGACTGCGTCTTTTATCTTGCAAATCGAATCAAGTTTTTAAGACCTCTGTTTTTTAAATATGATGCTCTCCATAGGGGAAAGCTGTGGAGCTATTGTCAGAAATGTGTTATTTAGATGTGGCAGTTGGAATTGCTCGGTTTTACGATCTGTTAAACAGAATTTTAATGATGAAATGTAGTGGGTTGGGGGTCGGGTAGTTAGGGGGTTCCTTTTAAAATGTTTTAATTGTTAAGTGAGCTTTTTAGAATGTTTTACGGACAAATTGTCTAAATAAACTTGTTTTTTTAACCTGAACCTTCTTACCACAGGTTACAACATCCATCATTTGGACCACACACAAGAAGAAGAGAGGAGGCCTCACAGCCATTCATAAATCTTCTTGGTCATGCTCCCTAAGCAAACACATAGCACTGAACTCCATGAAGCTGCTGAAATGTCATTTCCAACTCTCTGCAAATCAGACAGCCACCTTCCATCTCATCCCAAGGCCTTCCGGGAAGAACAAGGACTTCATTGATGATTTCTCGGAGCTGCTTACCACCTTGTCCATCCGACATGCCCACACCACCCAACTGAGTGATTTCAGCCTCCAAGAAAACACAAGATCAAAAGAAAACAAGAGACTCCCTTTTCAACCTTGTTGATAATTATCAATGTAGTTCAGAATCCTCAACATCATCAACAATCCAATGTAAACCACCCATGTTCCTGGACTGAGCAATTTACCATACCTATCTCCCTGCTCAGTGTCCTACCAACCAGGTCAACGCAAAAGAGAAGATCAAACCTTAAGATCCTTCAAACACTTCTCCATAGACACCCTAATGCTTGAACTCATCTCTCAACCTGTTAACTCCATGTCTGATGCCAAAACTCTTCTAAACAACTTCAACAATCTTTTGAAAATCTAAGTGAACATTTACAACAAGCAAGTGCAAGCCAAAGCCTTCAGCCCCATGGTGTGCTAAAGAACTTGCTGACATTAAAGAACAAGTTACTTACCTTTGGTAACACCTTATCTTGTAGAGACTCTAGCTAGCCACAGGTTCCTCGCCCTAGAATATTCTCCAGGTATCAGCCTGGATCCAGGAAATCTTGAGCAGTACCTCTGTGCTAGTAGGTGGTGCTGATCAGCTCCACATTGGTGGCATTACGCACAACTAATGTGAATTGCTGTGCCTATATAGGTGCCACCCCAGTGTCCTTGACATCAGTTTCTCTGTGAAACTGTTTCTGCGCCAGAAGCACAGAAGCACAGAACCACACCAGAAGGTTAGTAAACCAGTGTACAGAAACTAAAATCCTACAGGGAGATTTTAAGGTAGGAAGACTGCTTTGCAGAAACGGAGAGGTTGGGAGGGTCGATAAGGAATCTGTGGCTAGAACCTCTACCAGATAAGGTGTTAATGAAGGTAAGTTCATCTGATAGAGACCTCTAGCCACAGATTCCTTACCTTAGAATAGATTATGCCAAAGCAATACCTCTGTGGAGGTGGGGGCGAACTAGTAAAACCAAAAAGTCCTGGAGGACCAAACAGGCGAAGTGCCCATCATAATAGACCTGACTTTACTGGCAGTAGTGTTTGGTGAACATGTGCAATGATGCGCACGCTGCAGCCTGACAGATATCCAGGACAGGAACTCTGCTGGCTAACGCAGTAGATGCAGCCATGGCTCTGGTGGAATGAGCCCGCAATACCTCAGGAGGTTGCTTTTTGGCCATTGTGTAGCAGATCTTAATGCAAAGCACAATCCACCTGGAAATGGTCTGTTTCCCCTGCTTCATACCAGTGAACCCAACAAAGAGCTGATCGTCCACAGTGTTTCTTGGTGCGATCAGCGAAGAACGATAAAGCTCTTTTTGAATCCGAGCAGTGGAGTCTCTCCTCCTCCTTGGAGAGGTGAGGCTGAGCAAATAAGGTCAGCAGTGTGATGCTTGGGCTGACATGGAAAGGTGTCACCACTTTTGGCAGAAAAGAGGCACAGGTGCAGAGAACAAGTTTATCTGGGAAGAAGCTGGTGCATGAGAGTGAACAGAAAGTGCCTGCAGCTTGCTGACCTTCCTGACTGAAGTGATGGCCACCAGGAAAACTGTCTTGATTGTTAGGACTCTGAGGGAGCAACTTTGCATGGGTTTAAAGAGTAAACGTTAAGAAGGTTAAAAGCAAGTCAAGGTCCAATTGAGGCATAACAAAAGGTTTTGTGGGAAACATGCAGGTGACTCAAAACAAACAGCAACACTTCAGGCAAGGATGCAGAAAGAGGGTCAACCTGTTTGTCAGTGCAGTAAGCAAAAAACTTGTCCCAATGGCAGGCGTGTAGGGTCTTTGTGGAGCGATGCCTGGCTGCCATGATGACCTCACAGACTTCAGGAGGAAGATCAAAGACTCAACTGCCACCACTCAGTGTCCATGCATGGAGGCTGAATGTGTGCAGGTTTGGGTGCAGAAATCTGCCCTGCTGTTGTGACAGGAGAGCCTCCCGAAGAGGCAGCCTGATCAGAGGACTGATGCCCATGCTCTGGAGTTCAGGATACCATACTTTCTATGACCAATCCAGAGCCACAAGGATGATTTGGGCCTGGTAGTACTGATCTTCCTCAGAACTTGGGGCAGGAGTGGAACTAGCAGGAAGGCACACCCAAGAAAAAACACTTCTCCGAGCAAGAACTGCCTTGGAAAGTCCAGGCCGCAGAAGTGCTGACATTGTGCACTCTCAGTGGTGGCGAATAGATCTAACCAAGGTTCTCACCAGTCGCAGAACAGACCTTGCACCACCTCCGGATGTAGACTCCTTTTGTGATCCATGAGGTATTGATGGCTCAGTTCATCTGCCCTGTCGTTTACAGAGCCTGTCAGGTGTTGTATAAGCAGGAAAATGTCCAAATGGTCCAACCATGTCCAGAGGTGCAGGGCCTCCTGGCACAGGCTCCATAACCCCACTCTGAGCTGTTTGTTGCAGACCCACGTGGCCGTAGAGTTGTCTGTGAACACCTGAACCAGCCTCTCCTTGATGGATTGGAGGAAGGCTTTCAATGCCAAGTGAATTGCTCTGAACTCCAACAAATTGATGTGGAACATAGACTCTTCCAAATACCAGAGTCCTCTGATCTCCACCCTTCCCAAATGGTTGCCCCAACTCAGGAGTTACACATCTGTCACTACTGTGAGATCTGGGTGGGGAATGGAGAGGGGTCTGCCGTTAACCCGATTGGGGTCCGTCAGT
Organism: Calotriton arnoldi; assembly: GCA_963921515.1. Lineage (NCBI taxonomy): Eukaryota > Metazoa > Chordata > Amphibia > Caudata > Salamandridae > Calotriton > Calotriton arnoldi. Next base: position 1,939,076 of record CAWUFW010002681.1, on the reverse strand, counting down.
CTCCACTGCAGGCCTTTTGCAGTAACCTCCGATATCTAGACCATGTCTGCAATATTCCCCTGATGCTGCACCCACTGGGACTTCAGCTGCCACTGCAGAGCCTGCATATGCCAGTGAGCATGCTTTACCAGCAGAATGCTGGAGGTCAGAAGACCCAGCAGACTCAGAGTTAGTTTCACCAAATATATGACAGAGGCTGAAACATTGGAATCATACCCTGAATATCCTGGACCCACTTGTCCTTCCAGAGGATAGGCGCAGAATGCGCTATGTTCAGAATGGCTCTGATAAAAGGGAGCATCTGAGAGGGAGTCAGGTGCAACTTCGGCATGTTTACAGCGAACCGCAGAAAATGCATGATGTTTGTCATAGTCTGGAAGTGGGCAACAACGGCCTGGGAGGAACCCACCTTCAACAGCCAGTATTTGAGTTAGGGGAAGACTGGAACCCCTGACTTCCGCAGATAGGCTGCAACCACTGCCTTTACTTCCCTTAACACCAGAGGGGCGTTGAGAAGGCCAACAGGGAGCACAGAGAGCTGAAAGGGATTGTGGCCTACCATGAACAGCAGGTAATGTCTATGGGCACACAGGACGGGTATATGTAAATATACGTCCTGCAACTCAAGCGCCACCACCCAGTCGCCAGGATCCAGGCCAGAAAGGACCTTAGCCAACATGAGCGTTTTGAATTTCTTCTTTTTCAGGAAGTAGTTGAGAGGATGCAGCTCTAGTATAGGGTGGAGGCCTCTGTCCTTCTTCGGCACCAGAGAGTAGTGGAAATAGCAAACATGACCTACTTCTGATGTTAGCTCCCTCTCGAGGGCTCCTTATGCCAAAAGAGCCTGCACTCCCTGATGCAGCAGGGAAAGATGGTCCTCCGTCAGCCAAACTGAGGACAGTGGCATGGGTTTTCATGAATAGAAGAGCATAACCCCACTAAACAGTTAGGAGCACCCACTTGTCCAAAGTTATGGCTTGCCAATTGGTGCTTGATCCTGCCGCCAACGATTGCTCATGAAGTTGCAAGGGTACATTAAAGGGGTTTGAAGGTTATGGCTGCCGAGGCATGGTGGATAGGGCAGATCTCTGGCCTTGGATCCCACAAGGATAGTGGAAGCCGCATCCTCGGCCATGAAAGGACTGTGGAATCTGTTGGCTATGGTGGGTGGAAATGGACACGGCTGGTAGCCCCTCCCATAGCCACCAAAGGAGCGAAAGGCAGAGTTTGGCTAGTGTGGGGCCATGGTGTGTCCCAACGACCAGGCAGTGGCTCTACAGTCCTTGAAGTGCTCAAGAGCTGAATAGGCCTTGTCCCAAATAGACAAGTGCCGTCAAAGAGCATGTCCATAAGAGATGCCTAAGCATCCCGCGAGAAGCCAGTTGACCTCAGCAAGGTGTGGAGATGAAGCAATCACTCAACCCAGCGAGTCTGTGTCTTGTCCACAGCATATAATGAACTTTTCTGCATCCCTGCCATCGGCAATAGCCTGGGTCAGGATGGCCCAGGCCTCCTCTAAAACCATGGGCAGCACTTGCACAACTGAGGTTGAGGAATCTGTGGAGTGTGGGTATTTTGTTTGATTGATTGATAATCTTAACATTATTTTGTGAGTACCTGCCAATTTGGGTTTTGTGGTGATAATGTTCACTATTTATCTCTTCACTCCCGTTCTCTTCTCTAGTATTTCCATTTGCCTTGCAGCTTTTTACCTCTGTGATCATCATTCCTGAGGGCGATGTATTTTGAAAGGAAAGTTCATGGTTCCTAAATTGGACTTAACTGTTAAACATTTCATTTTTTTTTTCTTTTTGTAACAGAAAACAGAGCATCTGTGGTATAAAGCGTTTGTTACTACAATTTATAATATGTATCCATAGTAATATGTCCTATTGGCACAAGATAGAAATGATTGATAAACAAAATGTGCGGAAAGCTACACTTTATTTACTGGACAAAAATCCATTGTTATACTGTTTTTGTAAAAACAGTCGCGTTAGGTTTTCTGGAAATAATCGAATAATGGGGTCAATGAAAATGCGGAGATGCCATTGTACATCTTGGAAAATGTAATTTTACAGTAAATTTGACCTGCATTTTTTTCCTTTGCTGAGGATATTGTAGAACCCAGTGAGGGGTGACCTTGGGCATAAGTTTGACTAGTAAGAATATCCGTGTAGACTTGCTTTATTCGTGATATGTAGGTTTGTTCACCACAGCTGCCTCTCACAAATGTCCACACTACAGCGTTGTAGGAGGGAAAATAATGGAGGTCCACAGCCAGCAGAATATGAAGATTAAGAATGGTTATTCCAAAGGAACAACCCACGGCTCAGGAGTCAGGACGCTTCCGGGTGCTTCAACGAACTCAGCAGACTAAGCTGAAGTTCCAAGAACCGTCCAGCTCGTTCTAAAGAAGGTGGAACTTAGACCAAATTAATATACTATGCAGTAAACACACAACACAGTATTACAAGGCTCAATGAAATAAAAAGAAAAGGTTAAAATCACATACTACAAGCGTGCACCATTGCTTTGAAACATTTGCATAGTCAACCTGCTTCAAACAAAGGGATTGCATTGCTATTCTAGTTAGATGAGCAAATGAAAAATGTTAACATCCTTAGCACATAAGGCTACATGGCGAGGTAGTCATACCCATTGTAACCTTGGGGTATCTACGAAAGCATGCCCTGCTTTTAATCTTACATGCACGCCTCCTTTAAAAGAAAGAAGCGTGCCTTCCATGAGCCAAAATGTCTGTGCCACGTTTGCTGATTGTGTGTGTGTGTGTGTGTTGGCTCAGGTAATATTGCAATGAATAAGGCTGCAGCTGGCTGGTGAAAGTTTGTCAGTAATCAGAAATTGTGTGCAGAGGCTGCTCAATAAAAATATGCAAATCTAGATTAATCAAGTAATTTTATTTCATATTATCCATTGCAGAAGAGACCAATATGAACACCTGGTAAACAGAACACCATTAAATGCTTTACTGCATAACTGATTTCAGTAATACACATCCATAATAAAAATTCTGCTTGGGGCCATGAATTATGGCTGCAAGAGGAAAGTAACACTGAGTCATACTGTGCTCAAACACTATTTAACAAAGCTAATAAACTACACCGTAAAATCAAAGAAGCTTTGTTATCATAAATGTGGCACCTTAGAAAATCTGACACGATAGACATATATTTACATCTATATACATCTACCTAAAGGTACATACATAGATATAAATATATTTCTACTTTATTCATGGTATGTTGCATAATACATGTTATATTCATAAGCCAGCACGGCCCTGACAATTTTCAGGTGGCAAAATGTATGAGACGGAGGTAAAATAAATGTTCTCCTTTCTCCGTAATGAGGTTTCACTAAAACATAAATATTTTAACATATATTATTTTTTCTGATTTTCAAATTTGTAAAGTCAATATGGCTGAATTACTGTTAAAAGCCCATATTTACAAATATTGTTTAATACATAAAGTATTTGGCATAATTATAACAATCGTACTGCATACACAAGCAGTTGCTTCTTTTTCTGGTTTACACTCACAATTTATTAAAATGGACCAGTTATATACAAAAATACTTGAACATTTATCATAGAAAATCTCTATAATCACCATCAACAGCATATTTCAGCTGAAGTAATTTTGTCGGAGAATATAAAAAGTGGTGATTGCCATACTGTCAAGCTATCAACAAAAGCAAACACTAAAAACAAAATGAGTTTCCCAGCAAAAGAGGGAAAAATTTTAACAGCATGATTTAAATCACGGCTCAAATCCCTACTGTTGATGATACGTTATAAACACTAAGCAAAGGAAACTACTGATACAAAATATATATATATATATATATATACATCTACATATATATATTGTGTACATCTTCCAAACACACTCGCGTGTGTGGTTGGTTACCAGTGAGAATATACATATATACACATACTAGGTGTTCTTCGCTGCCCTACTCGTTGGCTTTAACCCTCCTTGGATCTACACTACTGTACTTGAACATATGTGGTCGGACTGTACAATCACTTGTCCATGAGGAAAGGGGAACGTATGTACCAGGGAGTCGATACACAGAAACTCCCTGGAGCCGAGGAAGGAAAATAATGCATCCGGGGTATAGACTACTCACCAGTCTAGTATAATGCCCTTTTAAAAATCTATCAAAACCTGCTTTGTAAGAAGAGACTTTACTGTTTGAACGTATACTCCGTTCTTGATTTTTGAAACTTGTTTTTTAAATTGGCAGCTGTCTTCCTGATTTTCACAGTATTAGAAAAACGAATGTGTGCCATTAGAAAACGCCTCCCTTTTGGTCACTCGATTTGGCCCCGACGTCTTGTACTTATTTTTCAAGTTCAAAATAAGAACTGAGCAAATGTAGTTAGTGTTACATTTCGTTAAAAACTGGATGCCAGAGCATACCTAAAAAATCTACTTTATATACAATACATACATGCGTCAGAGACTGGACACAAACTACTAAAAAAGCACAAAACGTGTTTCAGAAGATGGTTTCCTCAAAAGTGTTCTTCCTTAACTTCCACTGTCTTTGCATGAGTAAAGAACACTTTGCCTTTTAAGGGCATTTTGAAACCAACACTGCATTATTTTTATGAACGCGAAGCAACACCTAATCCCCTGATTTTCTGCAGCCCAACTGAAAAGTGCCTCAAAAGTTTTATCTGGTGATTATCATACAATTGAGCTCAGGAGAATGTTGGCTTTTCTTGCCAAACATTCTTGTAAGAGTGCAGGTAACATTTCATGAAATCAATACATCAATTCCTTTGTACAACGAACGCACCTTGAAAACAAATATCAGCTTTCTGTGATCTTAAAGTGTGCTCCTGTTCTACTGTATATTAAAAAAGAAACCTATATAAAAATGTCTGTATCACTATTTAACACTTGCTTCTCAAATTAAATTATCTTTTATTAAAATCTATAAATCCTGCTTTATCTGGTATACCAGGCCAGTTATTTTTTTATAATGTGCAACATATAAATTAAAAATCTTTTATATGTTCTGTGAGAACATTTTGGTAAACTATTAAAGTGCCTACGCTTTAACCATATTTGCTTTTACTACACTGCTGACTTCCAGGAATTTTCTGAAGAAGCAGTAAACAAACGTGACTTGTTAGAGTTGGGAGACCTTCCGTGGTAGTGGTCTGGGCCGTGGCACAGTCTCTGTCCGTCGGCCCCCATTCTCCAGATTGGTTGGCCTGATGACTGGAGGTTTGGGCGGAAGTGATGGAGGGTCGATGGGGACAGGTATGGACAGGCACTGAGGTACGGCAACTGGGCGGCGCAATGTCCGTTCATACACACTGTACGGGGGTGGGGTTTTACTGTCTTTCCTCATTGGCTCCTCTGAAATGCTGTAATTTGACATCGACACTGTCTGGTCACAGACTTGACCATCAAAACCAGAGGTCTCCGAAGTGCTACATCGACTCAGCGAAGAGATACCACTGCTGTAGCTTCCAGACAAGACTGGTGAGTTGGAAACCAACCCGGAAGATGGGAATTCCACGGGAGATGGGGTAAATCCGTGAAAGGATCCCTGTAAAAGACAAGAAACAAAGATCAGCAAGTAAAACAGAGCTTTTTAAAATTTTCCAAAAAGACAACAGAGGAACGAGGGATCATTTAAAAAGATGCTCCTATAATAATGAAACGAAAAACCATTAACACAAAATTACGCTCATTCTCTATAATAGGCACAGTTAGGAAGATTATGAATTAAATGTGCAAGATAAACCATGCGCAGTTGACTTCGATGCATATGTGTAACCTGAATTTTCATATATTCACACACATTCCCTTCTCTCCATTGTTTATATTATGCATTCATACTCCGGTATGGTATTTGTGTATACTTCTTAAGGTATATTCACACACATTCCCTTCTCTCCATTGTTTATATTATGCATTCATACTCAGGTATGGTATTTGTGTATACTTCTTAAGGTATATTCACACACATTCCCTTCTCTCCATTGTTTATATTATGCATTCATACTCAGGTATGGTATTTGTGTATACTTCTTAAGGTCTATTTTCTATCCTTGCGTGTTCTTACTAAGTACTACATATTCTAAACATGCATAAATCAACGTTAAGAAAATTCTGTTATCATTGTACTTTATTCAGTGTACTTATACTGTGAATCCTGTACAGAACGTTGCAGGAAGGCATCGTCTTGAAAATGATATCGAATTTGTTGAACGTATATGGAATAAAGTACCCCATGGAGCACATTATAGAGGTGTTGCAAATCACTGAGGAGGCCGAACAACTAGGCTTCGTGAGCTGGATTAGCAGCTGCTGATTCCTTCCTTGCACTTCGCGCGCACATGGGGTTTCTCTCCTAAAAAAGATCCATCTGGTGGTTGTAGAACCCACATACATTAACGGATGTGCCCTAGCAGCCTACAGTTATGTTGATATAATTGAGAGAACCGGGAGTTTTGTGACACTTTTCGACAGCAGACATAGGAGGACTTTGCGATTACACCTTCCCTTGTTGTGTCCTGCGGAGGCCAGAACTAGCGAAGCTGAAACATGTCAACGGTTCACAAGGAGGAGTTCACAGGGAATGGTTTAACTATGAACTGATTTTCAGATAGCTTCCCCTTGATGAGGTGGACTACCTAGGGACAAACCACGCCCAAAAATGTAGGATTGGCAGTCTGTCGTATTACGTCAACTACGATATTTACAAAGATAGCATGTCTTGTGACTGATCATTTTAAAATGTATGAGAATAAATGCTAAATAGAAGAAATGTACAATCATTGTGATGATCTCTGTATATACTCAACTTACAAGGGGTTCAGGAATGGGTATCACTGACATAAAAAATTATAAGGGTGGTTATATTAAAATATATATTTTGTTTTACCACAGGAATATCTTTCCCGCTTGAGTTCTCTTCTTTTCTCCATGGTTTGCATCAGCATATTTGGGAAGGGCAGATGCGGTACAACTTCACATGGGCTGGCTCTGAGCAGTTACACTTGTTTTCTTCTGAGTAAGGGCGTGGTGTTATCAAAGAGAGAGTACCAGCGCTTCTCATAAGGAAGCAGGAACAATGGATAAGTAAATATATGCTCTTCTCTCTGTCGTTGTGGCAAACAGAGCCTTAAAATGTGCTTCAAAGGGGTGAGTGATTGTAGGGGCACCAGGGTGCAAGGCACCAGTTAGAACCAGGGCACAAGTCGGGGGTACACGCGGGTGGACGGCGTCCACCCACTATTTTCACAGGGTGGATGCCGTCCTCCCTGCCAAGAAGTTGGGCCCCACTGAAAAATATGCTGAATGCGTCCCGGTGTAATTTGCAAACACCGGTACACATTCAGCAGGGCCTGCACGTTGTCTGCTTTCGATCGCAACAACGTGCAGGCGGGAGGGGGCTTTCTTAGTTGAGACTCCCGCTGGGCCCATAACAAAGGTCCAATCTGAGGGGTCATCAGGCCTCCTTTTGTTGGAGTCTCCTGGCTGGGAGCGGTCAGGAGCCTCACACCTAGAAGCAAATGCAGCAGAGGGGAAACAAAGGTTAGCACTTCACACATACTTGAGAGGCAGCTTTTCACTTTGTTCAGGCTCTGCTTAGGAGATATGCATGCACTGTAAGAACATCAGATGTGTTGGTCTTTCCCAGTATTTACACAAAATAAATAGCATTTATATAGTGCTTACTAACCCTGAGGAGGCGTTCTAATAATTTAAATATCACTATTTTTTCTTGTAAAGCACTATGGTTAGAGGAAGTTTACGCTCACAAAAGGCAACATTGTTTAATGTGTAGCTTACAAAAGTGTGAATCTTCTGCCTAAATAAGGAGGGTTTCCCTGTATACTCGAAATGTGCTTTAATGTACTCATGATAGACATGTTAAACATATATGTGAAGACTTAAGATCTGATGTCACTTCTTATGATGCCACTTCCTGTGATGTCACGCGCTGTGATGTCACACGCCTTGATGTCACGCGCCATGATGTCACTTGCATACTGATTAACTAGGTTAGTTCCCCCCACTTCTTTTTAGGTCTCGCCTAGCGACGCAGCGAAGCTGCTCGCTAAGCGAGATATATTGTCGTCGACTTAGTTTGGAAGGGGGACAGGAGATGTGCACTTTCCCAGACAGCCGATATGCACGCTCACGGCGTGTCTATCAGCTTGGTCCGGGACAGCACATGGGCACGCGCACGGCATCTCTTTAACTCGTGTGCTTCACAGCTGTGCCCGGCGCCGGACAGCAGACGTTCTTTGACTCGTGTGCTTCACAGCTGTGCCCGGCGCCGGACAGCAGACGTGCACACGCACGGCGTCTCTTTGACTCGTGTGCTTCACAGCTGTGCCCGGCGCCGGACAGCAGACGTGCACACGACCGGCGTCTCACGGGCTTCAGAGCCGCAATGTCGAGAGCTTGTTAATAATTGTGAGCATACTTTAACTAATTGCTGCAATTGGAAGGTGAAGTCGTGCCTGGTGCACCTTGCAGCTGCCTTAGTCACATTTCATGGTTTCTTCTGCTTCGTATTATGAGCCCCCCCACCCTCCGAGCACAAACGCAGCGTTTTCCTTCATCAGACGCCAACGCTTCCTCCCGGCTGGAGACCGAGCGATGCCTCTGTCAGTGCCATTTGTGCATGTCCCCATTGACTCCCCTTTCTTTCTCAATGTTCCTTTCACTTCCCACTGGCCCTCTCCGTGTTGCTTTCATATTCATCCCCCCAACCAACCCCATGTTGCTGCTGTGCAGCGGACGCAGGACCGGTTTCAGGTAAGTGCAAATGGATAGTATTAAACAATGTTTCTTATACTGGTTACCGTTTTCAGGAAGTGACAGCCTGGATTTATTTTCTGTAAATCGCCCATTCGCCTACAAGCATAATCCACAAAGCCAAAGGATTTCTGAGCTATGGAAAACATGCACAGATACCTTTTAAGCACCCATTCTAATCCTTTCACACTTATTTTTTTCTATTGGTTTTTCACACAACCCTTTCTTCTCCAATTACGTTTCGAGGGAGCTGCAGCCTATCAGTCTTCATTTCCTACATTGTCCAGTGTGCATGCGTGTGTGTGTTTTGTGGTGGAAGCAATGCATGATTGGAGGTGGTCCGTCGCAGCTCCGCTCTGGCATATGGCTTTCAATAAGGGGAATTCCTGCCCTGTGCACCGCTTGCACTGTTTTTTTTTTCATAATCGCGTTACATTTTATTATTTAACATAGGCATTAAACAGAACATCAGTAGTACATGTGGAGTTGCAACTTATTGGCGATACAATGTGGCCATTAATAGGATCGGATCGACTGCATAAAGTGAATTCAGGTGTTTGTATAGAAGCCGATAAACTTTAAATTACGCCCTCCCTCCCTTCGTCGACTTGCTTCGGAAGGGAGACAGGAAGATGTGCACGCGCAGGCCGGACTGGAAATGTGAACACGCACGTCCAGGCACGCGATGTGCACATCTCCTGTCCCCCTTCCGTCCTCTCCAGCCGCATTGCACGCACTCCCCAGCTGTCCTTGCACCCCCTCCAGTGTCAGTCAGCCATGCACCTGCCACCCCCACCTTACCGTCGTTCCGCCATGCTTCACGCGATGCCCTGCAGCGTGTCCCTAGAAGCTCACAGGGTGATCGGTGTACCTCGCAGCCAATGCGGTCGCCGTCACGCTGGTCTTTGCTGGCGATCTCCAGACAGCAAATGTGCACGCTTACGGCGCGTTCTGATGTGCACTTGCCCGGACAGCTGATGTGCACGCTCACGGCGTGTCTGTGTTCTATGGAGACATTTGCGTGCCGACTCTCCAAGATGGCAGCTTGTTTTAAACTTTGCAGACTGCATGCTTGAACTAAATCTGAGCACACAGGACGCTTCCCACCACCGCAGAGGGACACGATGCTACCTTACAGCGTCTGCTTGTTCCTCTTGTAACGTATCATTTGCTACCTCTTTTTGTATTTTGTTTGTTTTTGTTATTTGCACAATTGTCACTTTTTCCTCATGTAATGTAACGCTTGCTTTTGTTTTATGCTCACTTGTAACGTTACTGTTCCTATTGTGAAGCGCTCTGACACCTTCGGGTAAAGTCTGCGCTATATAAAAACGCATAAAATAAATAAATAAAATATGCCTTTCCTGCGGAGCGCGAGTTTCCAGACGACGCCCCCTCCTGCCTCCTTCCTGAACAGTGAAGGTGGAGCCAGCAGCTGTAAACTGAGCTGGTCTTAGCTTTCACTTTCTCTGGAATAGAAACTTAACTCGATCGGTGGAACATAGAGACCGGGAGACGACGAGGGTGGACACGGGAGCACCGGAGGAACAGCAGACAAAGTAAACGCATCGCCGTACAACAGAGTCAGGTAGGAATGGAGAGAAGGCTGCCCGGGGGGTCAGCACTGGACACCCGCAGGAGCAGAGTCGATGTCAGCGTGTCGTCTGTCAGGTTTCACAATTACCAAAACAAACGACATACGATTTACCAGTCTCTGGAATCTAAGTTATTCAGTTTTCCAGATTCAAATTCTTAATTTAGTAGTAGTGGAAACAGAACTGAAGCAGATTTTACTCACTCATCCACCTTACCTGCGCAAGGGAATCCAAGAAAGTCCCTACAGCACGGGGAGGGTGGGGGAGTGGTACAGGGTGGCCTAGTACAAACAACCAGGCAGTGCACCACCGAGCGCATGGGCATTGGCGCCAGGAAGCTCCGTATCATATTTGGCACCTTCATATCCGCTAAATCATCAAGTGCGCTCAAAAACACGGAATACCTCCGCCGTAGTGTTTTGCTTAAAAACTAGCGCCTGGACACTCATCGGAGCATCTGCGCGCTCTACAAATCCCATTAATCAACATCAAATCTGAAAACCTTTGCTTCAAATTCCTCTCTTTTATTAATGTCATCCGTGGGAAATGCGTGTGACGTGATCTGTCACTCACTTGTAAACTATGCCTCTGGCCAGTGAACAAAACACTGGCGTACAGGGAAGCACGGATGGGCACGGAAGACAGAGTGACGGATAGCTTCTGAGAAGCAGGGGAAAGCACAGGACACAGTGCTCTAACGTAATGTTTTCTTCCTTTTCCCTGGTAAATACCATATTTTATGTTTCCAAGGGCAAAGTTCTCTACACAGTGTCTTACTAACTGTCTTCAGTATTGCCTATTCATAGCACCAACATCGTAAGAAGCTGCAGGGGAGCTCATCCTGAGGGACCAGGCAATGAGGTACAGACACCCACTAAGGGCACAGTGGAGTACAGAGGGGGTATGCAGTCTCCTCTGTGCAGTGTACATCCTGCCCTCTGCAGCAAACACCCATGAGCCCTTGGGGCACTGCTGCCAGAGCCCCTCGGCCTATTGATAGCTTTTATCCACCTAGTCTGTGTCTGTCCTAACCTGTACAATCTTCGATCAATATTATTAAACAAGCATTTGCAATGCAATAGGTCTCGCATTTGCAAGAGTTTGAGCTATTGGCATTGTAATAACAATGCTTTTTATTTGTGTTTTGAAAACCTGAAAGTGGTGCGTAAAACACCCACTTTGTACTTATGGTCTTTGCTTACGAGAAGCAAGGCTGACATTAAAAAGGCGCTGTTATCTCCAGCCTTGCTTTTCGTAAACAAGGACTATAAGTACAAAGTGCGTGTTTACCCACCACTTGCAGTTTTGAAAACACATAATTAAAGGGCATTGTCATTTACAATGCCAATAGCTCAAACTCTCATAAATGCGAGACCTATTGCATTGCAAATGCTTGTTTAGGACTTGTGCCCAGGTTAGAACCAAAGCGTTCCAACTGACTGTAGCCACTGGCTTTGCTCATTCTTTGAAAATGGTCAAACAAACACTATCGCGCCCCTCGCCTGCACCAGTGACCCCTCCCTCCAACCCGCATAAGTTTAGGGACCTGAGATGTGGCCAAGCTCCACTGACTGTCACTATAAAACGGCTCTAGATTCTGGCCTGCGAAACATGCAGACATCAAGAGTCACGTTAATGAAATAAACGCCTCAAGACAGCCCACCAGTGTAAACAATTAGCCATGAAGGACGTACTAACAATCGAAGGCCTTTTCTCGACCATCATAATATGCACGCCGTGAATGGTAATTGGTTCTCTTAATCAAACCCTTTCGTTTGACTGCCTGGATACCTTCGTTGCCATACGGGCACGTAGAGGTTGCCCTAAAATCGAGTGACTTCCACACTCTTACCATGAATCTCAAGTTACTGTAGTAACGTATGAAAACACTGCAGCTTTCGAATGCTAAATACACGAGAGATGTGTTTGCGATCTGCACTGCAGTTAACGCTTTTCGGTTTGAGAGGCATTTAGCTATCATGGTGCCGTAGCGCCCTCTAGTGCTTAACTCAAGTACACGCATTACCACACAGAAAATTGATAAACATGTGTAATGCAGAAAAATATGTTTTACTCTGTAACATATTTTAGTCTAATAGAGTTATCATAAATAAAAACTGAGATTTTACTGTGCGATAATTAAGCAACCGGTATGCAATGGCTAGCCCAGTTGCAGCATCAAACATGTTCTGACAACTCAGTTTTTTCTTCGGGTGGGATTTATTACTGTCTGGTGGGCATTCGTTTGTGCAAGAAACACATTCTGACACCAGTAATTCAACCGGCAATTCATCTTGTATTCAGAACAGTGTCACGTTAATCACCTTCTTTAATGACCATAGGTGATATATTCCTCTGCGCTCCCTGGCTTTGTCTCTTTCCACCCCCGCCCCCCCCCAAAAAAAAAAACACAGCAGAACAGGCAGCGCACACAAGCTATTGCTTAAACAACGCCATGTAAGGTCAAAGCGACTGCCCGTCAGTTTACTTCATGTCACCTCGTCGCACAATACATTCTAATCTACAAGATGCAGGCGCACGAGTGACTGGTACAATAGAAAGCACAACCACGGTCCGCTCTACTGCTTTCTTTCGACCGACATTTAAAAGCAAAATGGACCTCACAGGAAGCACGAAGGATGCGCCATTCCTTCCCCTTAGAATATAGCAGTGGCCTCTGTCATGGCGCATGACCTCAACACTGCTCCGCAGCATGGCCATTGAGGGGCGCTATATTAAAAGAATGGACAGCGATGGGTTAAAATGCTACGGGTACAGAAAGTAGCACCGCACGCCCCTTGAACGCCGATGAAATCACAATGTTGACCTTTTGTCCCTCAATTAGCCGATTAACGATGTTTTATTTGTTGATGAAGTGTTTGGGGAAGGGCAGACAGGGGAACAGGGCTGGGGTAACATATATTGCCCTGGCATGCCTCTAATGATTAAAAGCGATCTCTTTTCAGCTCTCCCTCGGAGTTGAAAGGCCGTGTGCGCGGTTTCATCTTTCTTCAGAGCAGAACCACGTTTGGTCAAAAGGAGCCCACCACATATTGTAGCACAAGGCAAGGGCTTGTGGTGCTGCAGAAAGCACTGACTCAGTACAGTAGTGTCGATTCTGAAGCCTTTGTTCATCTACATTGGTCAAATTATCTTTCTCAACAAGATCATTCCAGCAGGGCCGGCTGGGAACCCAAAGCAGTCCTGGCAATTTTGCCGGGCGGGCCCCCCCTGGTGGGCATGGGGGGTGAGGGCTGCAAGCAAGAAGCACTGCTGCTTAACAAAATCGGCCCCCAGCACTGCTGCTTTTGTTACTAGGGGCCTATAATGCAGCATCGCTGCAAAACCGCCCCCACCCTTCCAGCCTCCCTGCAAACGCCAATGCCCGCTACAGCCAGTTTGGCCCTGCATTCCAGTGATCTACATAGATAATGAAATCAGGGGTAAAAAGAATCAGGAGGACCTAACCTTGAGCAGTAACTCCCGGGGTGTAGCTTCAGGGATGGAGTGGGGTTTGGGGTATGAGACCACCCCCCAATAAATGTGTTCTTAGCCTGGTAGTTGGGTATGGAGAGCCCCGAGTCAGGTCTGCTATCTCTGTATCGGACTTTCTCATCATTAGCCAAGAATGAAAGACGAAACAGTGACCTTTGATGCAAATGAGAGAGAGAGAGAGAGAGACAGATACCCATCAGGGGGCTGAATTTCAAAATGTGAAACCAGATAACCTGGAATCAAAACCAGCTTCTTTGTTTGTCCAAATTGTGTGATCCTAGGCAAACAGTTTATTTCACAGAAACTCCTTTTTCTTCATTTCACGCGTGAGCACACTTTTAAATACCTGAGGACGTGCGCTCTACAAGCACCTTTTATGTTTCATTTAATACACTGTAATGTTGCTCCATCTACAATAAGAATCTAGACCATGTTTAGGGTTTACATGACTATCTATTTACCTCTTAGTTTTCTAGGGGCATTGTCATTGGGATCGAGCCATGAATGTTTCTGAAAATCACTTTTAATCATGTCTGTCTATGCAGTGATATAATCTGATTTAGTGAGCTGAAACACTTCCGCATGTTAAAGAAATACACTTTTTAAAAAGTTTTAAGAGATTGTATCATATTTTTACATTAAGTTTGTTGCATGAAATAAATGGTAAACATTTTTATGACTCGGCTCCTGCACAGACTCTTAGAGCCAGCCAGACCCGTGGCTCGACTCCACCTATTAATTCGCGCGCACACCTTCATCCATTTACAGCTCGTGCTTAGTACATGGAGCCATCAGTCACTTGAAAAACTGATCTGTAAAAGGAGAGGACTAGAAACATGGGGCCCTGCCTATTTGCACCAATCTGACAACTCTACCATCAAAGCTTCTTGTAGCAGAGACGAAGAAGAATATGTGCAGTGAAAATACATTTAAAATAATTAATACCATGGCAAGGTACCATGGCAACTACCAGCCACAGTTGGGTCAGGCAGGGGCATAGTTTCAGTGGGAGTGTTTGGAGGTTGGAATGCACTCTTGGTTTGGTAGTTGGGCATGAGGCTCTGAGATGGGTCTGCTGTTTTTCTCGTCATTTTCATTTTTCTAAGAGGTTTTAACATGTTCCTTTTTTGGATCAGGATCTTTAATATATATAAGAGCGTTTTACCTCAAAAGTAGTAAATCTGCACTCATAAAAGTACTCCTTCAATGGGTGCAAATTTACTACTTTTGGAACTCGCAAACATTAGCAGTAGTAGGCTTGGGAAGCTGTGCCAGTCTCAAGTTTCCAGGCATACTATTGTCGATCAAACACCCATAAGGTGATGGGATGAATGCTTGCAAATAGTCTAACCAGTGGCAATCACTTAGGATAGCATTCCAACCCATTATTTTTTTGCCCACTTTGCCACTCCAGACAGAGGCCCTGTTGCCGGATGACAGAAAAAGACGACACAACTTCTTTTGGCAATATAGTATAAAGTTTGAAAAAACACACAGAAGGTCAGACAGCTCAGTGGAACTGGAATCTGAGCTTCAACTTACAATTTGGCGGGCAGATTTTTTTTATACATTTGGAGTGTAAATACGTTACATATTTGCATATTCAATAACGCATCTGCTTAAGCACAACAATATACCAAAAAGTAATACTTTCTGCAAAAAATGCTAATCACATGTTCATGAAATGAGATACATTGCATGTGTGTTATTTTGGTTACACTTCTACACCACCACTTGTACTACAGGTTGTCCTTGGCTTGTCTCTTTAAAGCCTACCTAGTAATGCTCTACTCCTACATATCTACTGCTCTACAAGGCCTAATCTCCCACCTATCCTGTGCCTCTGTGCTACCTTATCTACATATTTTCTCCGTGACATGTTCTCGCAATGGGGGCCTGTAACTTTCCATTTCTGCTTTGTCTAATTATATTTCTCAGTTCTCCTGAAGCTCGTCTCTACTTCCCTCCCCCCGGGACCTGACTCCATTTTGTGCTGCTTTTCCATTTTACTATTGCAGATAGCTTAGGCCTGTATTCCTCTTTTAATACGTATATCTGCAAACAACCGTCTGCTGATGCTTGCATTGACATGAGTGGGCCTTCTTCATTTTCTACATTTATCGTAACAGCCCACCTAATGCAAATCACCCAGGCCCTCCTGAAAACAGTCCATCCTAAACCTTGGTCATCTCACCCCTCTACCCTGCAGCCCACTGCATGTTTAGCTAGCAAATTTGAGATTCATCCCCCCCGAATGTTAATAACTAAGCTACGTCCCTGAGCAACTCTTTTGGCAATTAGGGCTACCATAGGGAGAAAATGGGCTACTGCAAGAAAGGAGACAGAGATCGCATGGAGCAGTAATTTTTCAAGAACTCCCTCACATTCGGGTTGTTGCTACTTTGTGTAATGCCTAGTTTTCCAACGAGCAGTTGCTGTTCATGTAATGGGCCAGCCATTTGTTGTTTGCATACCTAAATTTGCCTGTGGAGCAGATTTGTCTTGTTCTCTTTACATCTTAATATCAGTTTTACTTCAAAGTGCAGGGAAGATTAACAGAACAAGATCACTGATGTATTTTTTTCTAATTTAATGTGTCTCAACTAAAGGATTATGAGTATTTATCATGGTCTTGATTGGGGCTTTTTCCTAACTAGTTGATTCTCTTGTCCCCCATCAATAGTTCATGTATAGAAGTAATATTGTGAGGATGAAATCTATAATCTACAAGAAGCGCTCCTGAGTATTCGGAGACTGGGAAGGAGCAGCAGAGAGCTGGCGGTTCTTGGAAGAACTCATCCCTGAAGAAATGTCCCAATCAGTGTTCAGTCGAAAATACACTGTTAGGCTAAAGTAGGGTGGCAGGGCTAGAGACAAATTGTTTTACTAGACATCATAGAAGAAGTAATGTAAGGATTACGTTTATTAATATAGCTCAAGTTATTGGTTATGATTTTGCAGTGCATTCTACTAGAGTTCAGTGTGGATAGCTGGGGTAATGAACTAACCAAGCAAAGCTGTTATGTGATCTCAATGATTAAGTGGATCACCATTATTGCATGGTGTGAGAAATTGGATTGTTGGTTATGTGGGGGATGAAACCCCATTCAAGCAACATCCACAATACTTGTCAGGGTGAACCAGAAAAAAACCCCACTAAATTAACCTGAGCTTAACCCTCAGGTACCTTGGCAAAAAAGCAGCCAGGCCTAACTTAGAGGCAATGTTTAAAGTTTTCATGTAGCACTTAAACAGAAAAATCCCACTCCAACTCAGAAAAATAGAGTACGTTTTAACAAACTATTTGCCATGACAATGACAAAAATCCAATCAGTAGAACCAGACTTCCGAATTTTGAAATGTTAAAGTAAAAAATAGTGTCAACCACGGACACCTAGTAGGGCAAATTCAAAAGTAATGGCGAATCGCGATGGAGCTTACCTTCGGACTTAAAAGGAATTTTGATAAAAAATGTCTGGGAAGGTAAAGTTCTGCTGGGCAAGCCAGCCTGCGTTGTCCAAGGTGGAGGTGTTGTCGTTCTGGGAGCCGCTGGACGAAGCTGTGGTGAAGATTTCTACGTTCAGATTTAGTCTCTTTTTTGAAAGTCGTAAATCTCCAGTAGGATGTAGCTCCAGGCTGTAGCAAACAAGGGCTCCATGAGGCCGGATACCCCTTCCACGGGGAGCTACTGAACAGGATTTGCTGCTGCGGAAAAACACGAAGCAGGAGCTACAGCAAAGGCAGGCTGACCAGTGATGCACTTACCACGAATCAGGGCGCAGGTAGGTCCTGGTCTTCTCTTGTTTTTCAGAGTCCTCTTTGGCTGAAAAATGTTGAAGTCTATAGTTCTGATTTGGGCTAAACAGGAAACTTTAGCACCACGTTCATGGGTCCAGGACTAGAGAGGCATCACTTGGATGGCCAGGACTCACTCAGGTTGGGTCCAGGCATGGGTTCAAGATGGTTGGAGACTTTTCTGTCCCTGGGGCTCTGATCAGGAGGCATGCCAACTAGCCCTTGGAGTCAATCTGGAAGTCCAGGGTTCAAGCAGGAAAGCAGTTCTCACACAGCAGGGCAGTTGCCTGAGGGCACTGAGCAGGCTTCGGGCAGCCAGAAAGTCCTCTGAGTGTCCTTCTGCAGGTCCAAAAGTGAACTGAAGGGTGTGTCTGAGAGTCCTAATTTAATATCTGGTGCAAGCTTTGCAGTGGAAGGAACGTCTGGACCTCCTCCACTCACCACCCACCCACCACCTAATGTGTTTGGAATTTCTGGTCTCCCTGTCCTCGTCCCAGGCTCTTTCTAGTCACAATAGGCTAGTGTGAAATTCTTTGTACATAAGCTGATGCAGCGTCTTTGAAGTGCAAGTGGGGCTGTGCACAGCTCTGCCACCTCACACTGACAGGATGGCGCAACCTGGCAACACCCAGTTCCTCTATTGTGTGGCTGTCTGGGTGGAATACACAAAGGCCAACTGCCAACTACTCCTCGTCATGTGGTCCAGGAAATAGGCTGCATGTATCAAATGGTTAGGACAAGAAAATGGTAATTTTCTAAAAGTGGTATTTTCAGAATTGTGACAAAGTCTGACTTTACCATTAAAGAGGCTTTTACATTGAAATTCCTTAGACACCAAACATGACACTCCTACCTACTGCCAAACGATAGTTATCACAATACAATAAGGTAACACAATGATATCCTATGAGAGGGGTAGGCTTCACAGTAGTGAAAAACGAATTTGGGAGTTTTTAACTACTACGACATGTAAAACTTAAAAGTACACGTCCAACTTTAAATACAATGCACCCTGCCCTATGGGTTGTTTATGGACTATTTTACGGGCAACTTATAGGTATACAAAAGTGAGTTTTAGGCTTGGGAAAGGGTTTATTTTGCCAGGTCAGGATGGCAGTTTAAAACTGCACACAGGCTACCATGTCAAGCCTGACGTGCTTGTGCTCTCTCCCTAAAACATGGCCATATTGACTTACACCTGATTGGCATATTTAATTTACCTACAAGTCCCTAGTAAAGTGGTATACCATATACCCAGGGCTGGAAAATTGACCGCTACTAGTGGGCCTTCAGCACTTATTGTGCCACCCACTTAAGTAGCCTCTTAAATCATGTTTTAGAACTGGTTAGCAGTAGTAAAGTGCAGAGTCCTAAGGCCACTAAAACTAATTCGGCAAAACAGGAGAGGAGAAGGCATTACGTTTGGGGGTGACCCTGCAAAAAAAGCCAAGTTCAACACCGGGCAAATCAAAATGGACAATTCCTTTTTGACAAAATTGACATTGTATGCAGCACTGTCTAGGTTTTTCTTCTGGGGAAAAGAGTTGATTCCCACCCTCAGTTCACCGCCCTCTTTTCCTCTAGATCTCCGTCCTTCAAAAAGTATCATCATTTTCGCAGTCATGCCTTTTTTGTTATTTTTCTTAAATGGGACTTTGGTGTCCCTACCATGATGGTAGCCTTTCCATCTTCATCTTCCCCTCGTTCCTCCACTCTTCTTCCCTCGGTAGATAGTTGCATCAACCAACTATGTTTTTTTGGTTTTGCTCTTGTTGCATTCCTTTGACCAACAACCTAGTACTTACCACTCTGTCGCCCTTCAAAGTTACTTGTTTGCATTTCAATCTTCTTCTTCATATGGTTTTGCTTGTAAACATAGAAGATTAAATACAGAACAGAGGCTGCTACAACCTAAATCTCTTTATTAAACTTCACTTGTTAGTCTTCCCATTGTATTGCCACAAACTTCAAATTTCTGTTTTGTTAGTGTCAATGACTTTGTGCAATTTTGTTTACTTTTTCTAAAAAGTGGATCCGTTATTTGACATCAGTCTATTAATTTGTTTGTTTTGGTTTTTCAATAATAAAGTTTTGTCAAAGGAATTAGCTGGCTTGCCTGGTTAGACTGGATGTGGGTAAAACTCTCCCAAAATAGAAGTTAGTTAACATTATAATGGCAGCACTGGTCAGCAATGAAAGGCAAAGGAGAAGCTTCAAAACTGTCCTGACCTAATAGGCAGCACTGACAGGGCTGAGGGACCAGGGCACTTGGATGGAGGCAAGGGAAATTCCAGTGCTACCAGCTATGCATTTTACCTTTCATCTGTCAGCCTGCAGGGGTGCCCACTAACTATCATTAGGTCATATCCAGTGGTCGAAGTGCATTACAAAGAAGTATGGGAACTGTGATGCTGTGCAGAAGAAGGGCGGGTGAGTGAGTGTCTAAAAACAAAAATATATATATTCTGAAACTTTTTTCAGCAATTACATATAAAATAACGCACAGCTTAAATGAAAATCAAATACAAGTTATGTTAATCAGTGGGTGTTAGACTTGGCATCTTTTGGCGTGTTTCCCCTGACTTTTTGCTTTCTGACCTCCCGGTTTTGACTCTGTTTTTGCTGGTGTAATGATTCTGCGCACTTTCCTCACTGCGGTCCAGTGGGAAAGTGCAAGTGCTCCTGTATAAAATGTGTTATGGATTGGTGTTTCCATGATTGGCCTATTTGGTTTATCTGTCAGTCCCTTGTAAAGTGCACTGCAAGTGCCAGGGCCTATAGACCAAATGCTGTTGGTGGGCTGCAGCACTGGATTGTGCCACCCACGCAAACAGCCCGTAAAGTGTAACTCGTGCCTGCCACCGCAGAGCCTGTGCGCAGCCTGGGGCTGCCATGTCGACTTGGCAAGTGCACACACTTGCAAGTCCCTAAACCTTCCCTTTGCTACATGTTAGTCACCCCTAAGGTAGGCCCAAGGTACCCCTGTGGGCAGGGTGCGTTGTATGCGAAAGGTAGGACATGCCCGGGTGTGTGCGGCATGTCCTGATAGTGAATTACAGCCTAGTTCGTTTTTCACTATTGCAAGGCTACCTGTTCCCCCTAGGCCAGAACGGGCCGTTTTGATTATTACAGCTTATAATCCTAACTGACCCCGGGAACATGGTAGAAATTCGAGTTTAGTATGCCTGGACTCAGAATGATAAAATGCAGCTTTTAGTGAAGTTGGTTTTAACATTCTGTGTTTGAAAAATACCACTTTTAGAAAGTGGGTATTTTCTTGTCTAACCATCCAAGCCTGCCTCTGCGGTGTTGTGTATTCCTTGTCTGGAGTGTGAGTGACAGGGGCTGGGGGATGCCAGGAGACAGGGTGAGTCAGCACAGGGCTGAATAGCAAGATCTACATGTAGATGGGTGGGAGGGGTCGCACCTGGGCCCTGAATAGGACAGTGCCTTCCCTCCACAATGCTGGCTCCACCTCCTGTGGTGCGTCTGATGTCCCTGGCCTACTCACTGAAAGAAGGGACGGAGACTTGTCAACAAAGTGCTCCAGAACTGGTTTGGACTAGGCAAAGGCCTCTCTGCCTTCAGAGAACAAAGGAATTTGGGATATAAATATTGGGGCCCTGACCCCATGAATTTAGATCTCGCTGGAATCAAGGAACCTGCCAAGACGAAGAGCTGGAAGAGCTGCCAGGAGGAGTACTGCCCCTTTGCTGTGTTGTTGCTTTGTTGGGTTGGCCTGCAGTTGCTGCTTCTGTCTTGGGCAGTGAAAGGACTGGACTGAACTTTCTACAAACTTGTGCTGAGTATCTCCAAGGGCCTGGAACCGAGCTGGCCTCCTGTTAAGAAGTCTCAGGGACTGCAAAGACTTCACAAGCCTCTGGGTACCGCTTCTGGAACGCCGTTTCAGTTGCCACAGAGGAAGGGAACTGCAACCGACTCCGTCAACCGAATCGATCCCTGGCCGATGACCTGTTTGCACCGCAGACCGCATCGCCCCACTTCGCATCGCAACCCTGGTCTCACCGTGGGCGACGTCCAACGCCGCCAACATCGAGCCGCTGCTTGCACCGTGACCTGTGGGCACCGCAGTTCGCATCGCATCGCATCGCTTCACTGAACCAGCCGGACCCGACCGACGCGGTCGCTGCAACTGGCTCAAGAGTCGTGACCGCACCGCCTTTGGGGCACCGCTCGCACGTCTGCGGCGCACCGCTCCGACTCGCACCGCTGTCCGACGCCAGCTCCCGCATTCCGGCTTGGTCGCCTGCATCGCAACCTGTCAGCACCGCATCGAGCATCGTCTCACCCTGCATCGCACGCCTTGGACTCACCGACTCCGTCTGCACGACGCTCATCGAGCCGCTGCCTGCACCGCATCGAGGGACACCGCACCTTGCATCGCTCCGTCTTGCACCGCAACCGCGACGAACGCCGACCGGCTCGTACACTCCGTACCAGCCACAACGAGAAAGGTACTGTAACCGAGTCTGTTCATGACTCTGCTGGCCCGTATCGACGCGGTCGGCTGGAACTGTTAGACTCTGTGGTTTTCAGCATCGCGGTAGGCTCGGACGGAGCTACCGACTCGTACGAACTTTGCTTTTGTGCTATTCCTGCAAAGAAGAAGTTACCGTATCAAGTATTCATTCGTAAAGTATAGTATTGTGGATTTTTGTCGTAATTGGTCTTGTCTTGAGTATATAAAATATTGGTTATTTTTCTAAACTGGTGTGGTGTCCGTTTGTAGTGCTTACACTGTATTACTGTTGGTTATGTGCAAATGCTTTACACACTGCCTCTGAATTAAGCCTGACTGCTCGTGCCAAGCTACCACGAGGGTGAGCAGGGGTTACTTCACGAGTGTAACACCCTTACCCTGACTAGGAAGAAGGGGCCCTACTTGGACAAAGGTGCAAGCCCTTGCCAACTAGAGATCCCATTTCTAACAGTGGGAAATGCACTATCATACAATATGAAACCTCTATTGGTTAATGCACTGCACCAGAGAGCCCAAGAATTGAATCCTGGTTGGCGCAATGAAGAATAGTAACTTGTGCAAGTTTAGTGCTACAAGGTCCCAGTCTGTGACAGAAAGCACTGTGAAGATGTAAGTCGTTATTTTAAACTTGCATTACACATAAGATAGATTGCAACAAAATGCCCAAAAAGGCTTAAGATAAAGTGTTTCCACAATATAGATTTTTGTAGACTGTACGTAGTGCAATTTATTTTTATATCTGTCTTTTAAAAGCACACACTTCACAGTTTAGCTTGTAGCTCCCTTACAATACTCCTCAAAAAGAATAAATATGTGTCATCAGGAAGCTTCAAGTGATTCCATCAATTAAAGTCAATACTGGCTACCAAGCACCCTTTTCATTTGCAGATTGACCAGTTGCACAGATTTACATTTCTTTGAGGGAAGCAGGTGTCCTGGCAAGAAGGCTTGTTTAGATGTCTGCCCCCTTGGGTTTCACAGCACAGCAGACTCCATGCTTCCATGTCAGTTGAAGCATTTCTGCTCTCGGAATTACCCGCCCAGTAACGGCTGTCTTTTCACAAAAAGTAAAGGAACCGTTTTCAAAATTTTAAAAATTATGAGCATGTTGTGCCCCTCAAACCCCCCTCCCCCCCAAAAAAAAAAACCACCATCGACCACTGGTCATATTGCCTGTACAATCTGTACTTACCCAGTTATCTTTCTTTGGGACATATTGGAAATATTGCTCCCTACCTCTTATTAAATAGTTATAAATTGGAACATAAGGAGGGTATCCACCATTATGGAAACATAATCGGAGCTGAATTTAATCCAATAGGGTGAAATGAAGGCCTACATTGCAGCATCCGCCAGTTTTGTAATTTATGCAGGACTGTAATATATGTGAAATGTGATAAGCCGGTTTTCATGTTGCATGGGTTACCTTGTCGTAGATGTGCCAAACTGTATTTATATAAACGGAAAGGGATAACATTTTTAGTATATGATCGTTTTAAAAGATGAGTTTTTATGCAGCATATAAAAATAATATATTTTCCAGGCCAAATATAACCAGAATATTTCAATTAAGCTAATGGCTTGGTTAAAGGAATATGCAAATTATAAATATGCAGTGCTTTAAATTGAAAAAAATAAGTGCAAGTACTCACCAGAAGGAGCAGTGGTCTGGGGGTGGAGTTTGTGGCGGGCTTAAGGGCGCAGCTAAGGGCAGGGCAGGCCTAGGTTTCTGACCTTTCTAAGCTTTGTATGCAAGAAATCTGCATGCATTGTAAGAATGTTGGATGTATTTGATGAGCTATTACACCAATAACCATTTATATAGCACTTACTACTAAGTGTTTTTATTAACCAAAGTAATCCTTTTCAGCTACGTTAGAATAACAAAATATTGAGAAAAACAGCAAGGTTCTAAACGTATGCCTTGTATTTTGCATGCATTTCCTTGATGCAGGATCATAAGTCACTCAGCTAAATGGCAAGGGTTTTAACACAATGACCTCTGCAACAAAAACAGTAACCAACTGAGCTATCTACATAAAAAACAAATCTATGATCTGCATGTTTCATGCTGTGCCTTACAGCAGGCACATTGATCCTCTGAGCAATTTTATGTTGAGTCGAACCTTTGATTAGAAAGCACACAGAACTTTCCAGCAAGTGCATTAACTACCAGAGTCATTAAAGTGCCATTGAGCCCTGGAAGTGATATTTGAAATGCAGCCTGTTGTGATCAGTTAAGCAAGCCAGAATAGTTATCATATTTACATTGTTATCAAATACTTTCTTGCAAAACGTTTACAAAATAAACATTTATTTATTTGACAAAATTGGTGGAGGGGGGGCACAGAAACACATTGTATTTAAGTTGCTGATGGGGAATGATTTTTAGGCATTTAAAACAATGGGCACGCACGCTAAAAAGCTTTACAGCTCTGAACAATGAGGCCAACACCCTCACCCATTAGGTTTTACAATCACCTTTTAACCCGACTGGGAAAGATGCAAAGTTAAAGGAAAACACCCCGCAGCTACCCCCTTCCTCTCATATCATCCACAGAGACACACGTAGATCGCTGTGTCCTGGAGACACGAGCAGCTGTTCAGGCACAACCGCACCAGCTCAGCCCAGGTTTCCTCTGTTTGAAACGCACAATGTAAAGGACACGCACAATGTAAAGGACACGCACAATGTAAAGGACACGCACAATGTAAAGGACACGCACGATGTAAAGGACACGCACGATGTAAAGGACGTACTGAATGTGTTGCTGGGTAGAACTGATGAGAGCACCACTACCTGCATCTAAGCCAAGCCCAGGACTTTAAGCAGGATGAAAAAACTGCAGGGTCTCTCAAAGGGGAAACAACCTTTACTACGCATGCATTACATCGCATGCCATTAGATAGCGGTCTTTACAATGCAAGTCGTTACAACGACTTGCGCTGGAGGGCGCTATAGGACAAGGAATAGTTTAATTTACTATCCAACACCTTCCCTACTGTACGTAGGCTGGAGTTGGAATAGTAAATTTAACTACTCCTAAGTCCAGCGCCCTCCAACGAAAGTCATTGTAATGACTTGCGTGGTAAAAACCGCGATCTAATAGCATGCGATGTGAATGCATGCGTTGTATAATCATACAACCCTCTCAAAGAGGCGTGGCCGATATGATTAAGGGCGTGGCTTACAGCACGTAAGATGGAAATCTCTGCTTAGCATTATGTGCCACCGACTGGTATTTAGCTGCTTCTTTCTGTGTTTGCATTCAGACATATAATACAACAAGTAACAGTACACCTACAGAAAGCCAGGACTATCGGCTTGGTCAATGGTTGTTAGTTCCATAGGATAAATAAGCAACAACAATGGCATCTTTGTATAAAATAGTTAAAATGCTTCAGTTCTGAAATCATAAGACTTTGGAAGAACTGTAAGAATTCCGTTTAAAGATGCATAAAAGGCAATGAAGGGTAGTACTATTGCGAAGTTAAGATTTTCTTTTCACTCAGAGGGTGAGGGCAATAATAAAGAGCCCAAAAGGAACCCGTCTCAGCACATGCTCTTTAGAACTGGCAGCGATGAGCACCGGCAGGACCCGGCCCACTTAAACCCCTGCCCAAGCCCCAATGAAAAAATGCCAGTAATCCGTACCAGTGAGTATCAGCCCACTTAAAGCACGGTAAATATAGTATTAGTAAATATACAAATTAATATATTTAGAACATGTAAAAAGGAGGAAGCACACGGACTATCGCGTTTAGAATTTGATCATATTTCAGAGGCACAAGTGCGTGCAAGGACAAAGACAAGAGAGATGAATCTAGTGTAACCCTTGGTGTGCCCTCCTAAGCCCACGGGTCAAGGGGAGAGGATGTGGTCCGTCAGCTAGACTGCCGACTTTGGTGCTGGAAACCAGGGTTCGAGCCTCGGGGTCGTGTCCACATCCTGTGATTCTGGGCAAATCACTTAATCTCCCCGTGCCTGAATGTGTAATGTAAATACGGTGCTCATGTAAAGCGCTCCAATACCTTCGGCTCGAGTTCGCGCTATATAAATATGCAACAAAAAACAAAAAAAATGCACTGCTGCAGTGAGCTAACCCAGCTACTCCCTCTAATAGACAGGAAATATGTCATAATGACAGATGTGTGAAAGCCGGAGTACACCGTGCGTCAGTTCAAGCACGGAAGCATTCTATGTACTTGCAATAATGCAATGACTACAAACCTTACACATGTACATGACGTCCACAAAAAATAAAATCACACAAATACCACATTATCTGAAACAAAAGGTGTTAGCAATGAAATAATACGGCTAGACATTTCATTTAGGTTCACTTGGGAGTGAAAAGAAGAATAGGTGGAGTGAAGAATCTAACCCATATAAGGAATGTTATGCACCCTTTATTTCCATAGAGACAGATCAGAGAAATCTGTACATTAAAGTACGTTTATGACAACAAATGCTTACTCTCAACAGTTTTGAGTACCACACTCTCCTGGCCCAATCCGGGTATATAAGGATGACCTGAGCCCAGTCCTTCCTTATCTACTTCAGATCTCAGAGTAGGAGAGACAATGGTTTAAAGGCATACAGGAGGCCCCTGTCTCTCTGTAGGAGGAATGTATCTCCCAGCGAACCTTGAAGCTTAAACTTCAACACGCAGTAGTTGTAACACTATGTTCTACGTGGTGGCAAAAAGATCTACACAAGACATGTCCCACTGGGCAAAGATGCCTTCAACCTCCACCAAGTGCAGACACCATTTATTGTGTGCCAAATGACAGCTGCGGAGCTCATTCACCCTGGCATTTAGAGAACCCCTCAAATGATTAGCCATCAAAGAGATCCCTTGGAGTTTGAGCCATCGCCAACATCTCTGCACTTCTTGGCACAGCGCCTGCTAACCCACACTGCTACACCACAAAGGCCCTGCTTATTTCAGAACCAGATGGTGGCTGTCTTGTCCATCAGGAGCTACTCTTATCATACCTTAATTGAGGAGAAAAAAACCTTTATGGCCAGACAGATAGCTTGCAGCTCCAGACAACTGATATGTACCTCCCCTGACCCCTAATGATGCATCTGTCACTACTGTGAACTCTAGATGAGGAAGGGAACAAAGTCGGCTAGACGTAAGGTTGGCATACACTAGCCCTCACTAAAGGTACTGGGCTGCCTCATCTGAGATACAGATGTTGCCTGAGTGTCAACCTAAGTGCTGAACTCATTGCAGGTGTAGGTTCCATTGCAAACTTTACACATGGCAATGGGAATGGAGAATCACCTGAATGATTTAGGCAAAGAGACCAAGAAGTCACAGAAGAGTCTGCACCGGAACACAGGCTGACCCCAAAACATCAGGATAATAACCTGAATGTCCCTGACTAGCTGCACAGATGGATAGGCCATAAAAGCCACCTTGTCCATGATGCCCAATGAATGGAATCCTCTGTGTTGGTTGCAGAAGGGACTTCGGATCATTGATGTAGAACCCTTTCCCAACAATAACCGATTTTCATGCACGAAGCACCTGTGGAGCCACGGCCGACACTGGAGCAGTTGCGACCAGCACAGCCTGTGGAGTAGTTGTTTAGTGTAGACAGGCACTGGCAGAGGGTTGGGTGTGAGCCCAACCAGGTGAGTCAGTGCTGGGTTAGAAGTTTGACTGGGTACCCCAGTGGATCCATGAATCGAAAGAAGTTCCAGAAAGACTTGGAATCATCCAAAACAGCTGGAACACGGCCTCATTGAAGGCCTCAACTTATTGCAGGTCAACGATGGCGCAGCAAAATCAGTGCATTTGAGGACCGGTTTAGGAATGGACTTCAACTTGGACAATTGGGGTGTAGGGTCCTTCGAGTGCTGACCCCACAACTTCTGCCCACAGGGACAGTGACAAGAATCCTGTTTGGATCTGTCTTCCAACTTCATCTTCAAGGATAGTGATTTGGAGAGAAACCGAGACCTGGAGTTGGAGAGAGACCGGGGCCTGGAGCCACAGCAGGCCCAGAACATAGAGCGTGACCTGCTTTGTTTCTTATGCTAGGTGACATACAGCTTTACCTCACACTTCCTGATGGTCTCAAGGTGCATTGGAGAGCAATTGTAGCAAGATTTTGAGCAATGTCAGGACCCAGGCACCAGAGACAGATATCTTTCTTGTCAATGACCAACATCTATTTCCTGCAGTCGTGACACAGTTTCAAGCCTGTAGTGTTTTATGTAGACATTTCCCTGGCACACACTCAAGAAAGAAAATTTCAGGGTTGGTAGTACGCAGGCCAAAGATTGGGAGCAGAGCATCAAAGGACACAGAAAGAAAGGAAATGATATCAGCTCGCAGGGGTGGTGCCTCTACCACTCACATACTGTCACTTCTAGAGGTAGTGTGATGCCATCACAGAGTTTGATGACACCACCTAGGTGTAGGAACAATTGCTGGAAAAGTTCCAGATCCAGTCTGGCATCTGGGGAATTCATAGGGTTAGGAATCTGCAAAAAGACGCATTCATTAGAATTCCAAACAAACAGGTTACTTACCTTCAGTAACACTCTCTCTGGTGTATACTCACCAAACAGCAGATTCCTCACCTTTAGAATATCCCGCAGGTGCCAGACTGGATCAGGAAGTTTTCATAGCAGTGCTCCTGTTTGCCACTTTATGACACAGTGGGGCTACGTGTTGATTTTGTTTCGCTCTAGAAATGATGGAGCAGAGCCACATATAAGCACCACCCCTGCGTGATGATGTCAGTTTTTTGCTTGACTCTTTCTGCAAACTCAGACACAGAGCACAAAACATTTGGACATACCAGGTTGCAGATCTTTTATTTGGGACCTTTCTTAGATGGGAAAGACCACTGGCCCACAGGAGAGAAGGCAATGAAGAATCTGTTAGAGTATCCACCCGAAAGAGCGTTACCGAAGGTAACGTGTTCTTCTGATGAACTTCTAATCACACATTCCTCACATTTAGAATAAATTCCAAAGCAGTACCTCTCAAGGTGGAGAGTTTGCAGAGGGGGCTCAAAACAAAAAGTCCTGCAGCCCCGAAAGGCTAAAATACCCTTACCGGCCAACACTGTGTTCAAGGCAGTAGTGCTTTGAGAACGTGCGCACAGATGCGCATGTTGCGCCCTAACAAATGTCAAGAACGGGGTCTCCACATACCAACGCAGGGGTAGCAGACTCAACCCTAGTGGAATGGGCTGTAACCCGTCTGGAGCTGTTTTTTGGCCAATGTATAGCCGATCTTCATGCAGAGGACTATCCACATTCACAGAGTCAATTTCTGCACAGCCTTTCCTTTCTTCACCCCAGGGAATCCCACAAAAAGTTGGTAATCCACGCCGTGGTCCTTGGTAGAATTGATGTAAAAGCTTAAGGCTATTTTGAGGTCTAGTCACTGGAGTCTCTATTCCTCATTCATGGTATGAGGTTGAAAAAAGAAGATCGGCAGGGTAACGGATTGCCCAATGTGAAAAAGAGTCCCGACTTTTGCAACACAAAAAAAAACCCTGGAGCTCAACACTAGTTTGTCGGGGAAAAAGGTGTTAGAGGGCAGCTCCACAGCCTGGATCTCATTCACACAATGAGTTATAGTGACTGCAGTGAGGAAGACCATTTAAAGTGTCAGAAGATGCAATGAGCATCTGGGCATTGGCACGAAGGACATATCTGTGAGGAACATCAAGACCAAATTAAGATCCTACTGTGGCATCAGAAATGGGTTGGGAGGGAACATGCGTGTCAAACTTTTAATAAACCACATCACAACAGGTATTTTAAGCAAGAACAGTTGGTCAGGTAAACGCAAGAAGACTTAAAGAGCTGACAAATAACATTTAATAGTGCCCCCTGCAAGACCTTCCTGGCCACAAAAAATGTGAAATAAAAAAAAAAACAGACAATTTGGCTTGCTATGGGTTTGCCTTCTAGACTATACACCAGGCTACAAACTTGTCCCAGCACCTGGAATAAACAAACTTCATAGACGGGCACATGGCAGAAGGGATGACATCAACAACCTCAGGTGGTAGATCGATGCAGTCAATTGCCATCACTCAATCTGCACACATAGAGGTGTAGATTGCACAGCTTCAGCTGTAGAACCCTGTCTTGCTTATGTGACAGAAGATCCTTCCAAAGTGGCAGCTTGATTGGAGGGCAGATGCTCATGCCCAGAAGTTTTGGGTACCACACTCTCCTGGCCCAATCTGGAGCCATGAGGGTGACTTGGTCCAGAATTTCTTCTGAACTTTGGGCAGGAGAGGTAGTGGCAGAAAGGTGTACAGGAGTCCCATGATCCAGTCTAGACTGATTAGAATGAGTGTCCTGGGGAACACTAACATGCAAAGTTTTGACGGTGTTGACGGTGGGAAAAAGTTCAAGATAGGGATATCCCCAATGTTGGACGAAGCCCTGAGCAACCTTGGAGTGCAACCGTCCTTTATGATCCACCAAGCTTCGCCAGCTTTGATCACCCACCCCGGCATTTAAATATCCTGCCATGTGGTTCATGACCAGGGAAATGCCCTGATGCTCAAGCAATCTTCAGAGGTACAAAGCCTCTTGTCACAGGACTCAGGACGTCACTCCGCCCTACTTGTTACAGTACCACATGGCAGTGGTGTTGTCAATGAGAAACTACACCAACCTTCCCTTGATAGATGGTAGGAACGCCTACAATACTAAGCCGATAGCCTGCAGCTCCAACAGATTTATGTGGAGCCAGAATTACACTGGAAGCCAGAGCCCTCTGATCTCCACCTTACCCAGATGGCCTCCACAACCCAGCAGTGATGCATCTGTCATCCTACAGCACTGCATAGGAAAAGGAGAGGGGTCTGCTGCTCGTCAGGTTGCAATCAAGCAGCCACAACTGCAGATCTTTTGCAGTCTCCCCCAAAACTTGAATGATGTCCACAGGGTTCCCTTGGGGCTTGGCCCACTAAGACTTCTTATTCCACTGCAGAGCCTGCATATGTTACCTGGGGAAGTGGGCAAGCAGGATGCATGAGACAAACAGGTCAGGAAGCCTCAGAGCTGCTCTCAGGGAGATCCAGGACCATTGTTGCAATGGAGGAAAGACCCTCAAATTCACCATGTTTAGAAAAGCTCCTATAAAAGGAAGCCTCTGCAAAGGAGCCAGGTGTGACTTCAGCTCGAAGATTGAGAGCCTCAACGATGTCACGAGGCTCGCTGTCATCTGAAGGTGGTCTCTAACTGACTGTGGTGACACCGCCCTCAAAAGTCTTCGAAATATGGGAAAACTGGTATTGCCAATCTCAAAAGATGGGCGGCAACCACTGCCATCACTTTAGTGAATACCCTTGGACACTGGTAATTCCGAAGGAGAACATGGCAAATTGAAAATGCTCCAGGCTGACTTTGAACCTCAGGTAACATCTGTGGGACTCCAGGACGGGCACATGAAAGTACACGTTCTGCAGGTCCAAGGTTACCATTAAGTCCCCTGTCATCATTTTGAATTTGTACTTCCACAGAAAGGCATTCAGAGGGCGAAGATCTTAACTAGGACAAAGGCCTCCATCCTTGTTCGGCACAAAGAAATAGAATGGATAACAACCCATCCCTATGTCTGAGGCCGGCACCCTACTAATGGCCCCTTGGGATAGTAGAGCTTGCAACCCTTGCAGTAAAATGGATAGATGCTCCTCAGAGATGCTCTGATGTGGTAGGTTGCTGTGGTGGATCAGAAATACACATGGGGGGGGGAGATAGTCCTGATAGACGATATAGAGGACCCATCTATCGATGTGGTTGACTACTGCCTGAGAGTAAATGCTGAATCCTGCATACAACAGGGTGGGTGTGCTGCTGCTATGAGCAAACTAAAGTGGCTCAGAGGCGATGTTACAGTGGAGGGGTGGTAGGAAGATCATTGCCCATGGTGACCTGCACGTTGTCCCTGATCCTCGTCCCTGGCCCCGAAAGGGCTAAGATCTGGTGCAGTCTGTATGACAAATCTCTACAGTAGCCCCTGAAGAACCAAAACTGACGAGGGAACTGTCTGGCAGGGGTCAAAAGGGGCTAAAGGGTCTAAAGAGTAGCATGGCACACTTCTCCTTGAAGTACTCCAGGGTGGTATCAGATTGTTTGCAACAAAAGCCAGAACTCTCTAAATGCATATCAATGAGGGATGCCTGGACATCATCAGAAAAGCCTGTGGATCTCATTAACGTGTGGCAATGAAGCACCACACTAATGCTGACTGCTGACTGACGCACACTATTCAGCGAAGACATCGCAGACTTCATCAGCCCGCACGCCATGCCCTCCGCCGACTACATCCTCCTAGGGGACCTCAACTTCCACCTGGAGAACAACAACGACAGAAACACCACCGCCCTTCTGGACAACCTCGCCAACCTCGGACTCAAGCAACTGGTGAACACGCCCACCCACTACGCCGGCCACACGCTTGACCCCGTCTTCTCGTCCAGCAAGCACATCTCCTTCAGCCACGCCACCGGACTCCACTGGACCGACCACAGCTGCGTCCACTTCAGCTTCAGAAAGACTGCGACCCACCACCACCCGCAACAGGCTCCCCGCCGGAGCTGGAGCAAGATCACCGCCGAGCAGCTCACCGCCTCCCTCAGCCAGAACACACCCACCGACACAACGGACCCAAACGAAGCAGCCAGCAACCTCGCCAAGTGGCTGACCGCCTGCGCCGACGACCTCGCACCACTAAAAACCCTCCCAGCAGACCCGGAAGCAAGAAAACCCCTTGGTTCACCAACGAACTCAAGGAATCCAAGAAGAACTGCCGCACTCTCGAGAAAACCTGGCGACTCGACCAGACCACAGACAACAGGACCGCCCTCAAGCACGCCACCCGCAAACACCACCAGCTGATCCGTGCCACCAAGAAGTCGGCACTCAAAGAACGACTGGACAACAACGCCCATGACAGCAAGGAACTTTTCAGCATCGTCAAAGAGTTCTCCAACCCCAGCGCCGGAAACAACGACATCACCCCCTCGCAAGACCTCTGCAACTCACTCTCCGCGTTCTTCCACCGCAAGATCACCGACATACACAACAGCTTCAACGCACAAACAACGCACCCTACCGCCGAACCAATGCCCGCCACCACCACCCTCTGCAACTGGACCCCGATCAACACCGAAGACACCACCCGCACGATGAACTCCATCCACTCCGGATCACCAACCGACCCCTGCCCACACCACGTCTTCAACAAAGCCGACGCCACCATCGCACCCCATCTCCGGGACATCATCAACTCCTCCTTCCGCACCGCCACCTTCCCGGAGAGCTGGAAGCACGCCGAGCTTACCGCCCTCCTGAAGAAACCAACGGCGGACCCCACCGACCTCAAGAACTACCGCCCCATCTCGCTCCTTCCGTTTCCGGCCAAAGTCATCGAGAAGACCGTCAACAGACAGCTTGCCGCCTTCCTCGAGACGAATGGATCCCTCGACCCCTCGCAGTCCGGGTTTCGGGCCAACCACAGCACCGAGACCGCCCTTATCGCAGCCACCGACGACATCAGAACCCTAACCGACAACGGGGAAACAGCTGCCCTCATCCTCCTGGACCTCTCCGCGGCGTTCGACACCGTCTGCCACCGCACCCTAGTGAAGCGCCTCAGCAACATCGGAATCCGAGAGAAAGCACTGGAATGGATCATCTCGTTCCTCGCCGGAAGAACCCAGAGAGTCCGCCTCTCCCCGTTCAGATCCGAAGCCACCGAAGTCATCTGCGGCGTTCCACAAGGATCCTCACTCAGCCCGACCCTCTTCAACGTCTACATGAGCCCCCTCGCAGCCATCGCACGCCGACACAACCTCAACATCATCTCCTACGCCGACGACACCCAGCTGATCCTCTCCCTCACCAACGACCCCACTACCGCCAGAGCCAACCTGCACGACGGGATGAGAGACGTCGCCGACTGGATGAGGAACAGCCGCCTTAAACTGAACTCAGACAAGACGGAAGTCCTCATCCTGGGCTCATCACCCTCCGCCTGGGACGACTCCTGGTGGCCCCCGGCCCTGGGCACCGCACCCAAGCCAACGGACCACGCACGCAACCTGGGCTTCATCCTGGACTCCTCCCTATCAATGACCAAACAAGTCAACGCCGTCTCATCTTCATGCTTCAACACCCTGCGCATGCTCCGCAAGATCTTCAGATGGATCCCCACTGAAACCAGGAAGACCGTCACCCAGGCACTCGTCACCAGCCGACTGGACTATGGGAACACCCTCTACGCCGGAACCACAGCCAAACTTCAAAAGAGACTCCAGCGCATCCAGAACGCCTCCGCACGACTCATCCTGGACATCCCCCGACACAGCCACATCACCGTACACCTGAAAGACCTGCACTGGCTCCCCGTCAGCAAGAGAATCACGTTCAGACTCCTCACCCACGCACACAAGGCCCTCCACGACCTGGGCCCAAAGTACCTCAACGACCGCATGTCCTTCTACACGCCCACACGCCAGCTACGATCAACCAGCCACGCCCTCGCCACCGTACCACGCATCCGCAGAACCACCGCCGGAGGAAGATCCTTCTCCTACCTGGCGGCCAAGACCTGGAACTCCCTCCCCACTCACCTTCGGCGAACCCAGGACCATCTCGCCTTCAGGAAGCAGCTCAAGACCTGGCTGTTCGAGCAGTAACTTACCCCCTCCCCCAGCGCCTTGAGACCCTCCCGGGTGAGTAGCGCGCTCTATAAATGCCGTGATTGGTACAAGCAGTCAATCAATCAATCAAACAGTCAGTAGTATCCAGGGGCACCCAAATTATATTTTTGGTCACATCCTGACCATACTGAATGGTTTGAGATAAAGAGGACTTGAATTATTGCGGGACCTCCAGCAAGATCTCGCTGGCCTTGTCCCAGAGGGCATGTGTATCACGGCCTAGAAGACAAGTGGTAATGACCAACCTCAAGGAAATGCTTGTTGAGGAGAACACTCATTCCTCAAATGCCTCAATCCTTTTCGACTCCCTATCGGTGGGGGGAGCTGTGGGGAATGAATTAGGATTCAACTTGCTTTCGGAAGCATGGACCACCAAACTCTTAGGCATAGGATGCTGCGCATGAAAATCAGCATCGCCAGGTGCCAATCTATGGCATATGACCACCTGCCTGTTCATGGAGGGCATGAGCAAGGTGTCAACCAAGTGCCCAAAAGGGTGTTGGTTACTGCTTCATTGAACAGTAGATAGGTCTCAGAGAAAGTTTGGCCCAGGCTGGGGAACTTCAGTAAGCACATTTGGTATAACCTCAACAGAATGAATTTGTAAATCCAGGATCTCAGAAACATGACTGATAACTATGTTAAAGGAAGAACTCTCTTCCACTGGCAGCCCAAAGAGGAAATCAAGGCCTCTGGTCTCCATTAAATATACTGTCATCATCACAATGTGGGGTTAAATCATCTCCATCATCTCCATAGGCATCTCCAAGTGGTGGCAAATTCTAGTCAGAGTCAGAATTGAAAGGCTTGTGGAGCAACTGAGGATGGCTTCATGGTAGCAGAATGCTTAGTTTGAATCAAATTGTACAGAAACCAAGCCCACTAGAGTGGAGTCAGAGTGCAACCTCGGTTGGGGTTGAGATCAATAATGCTCTTGGTAGGACACCAGAGTCATCAGAGAATCCACTCTGGTGATGTCAGGACTGGCGCTGACAATGAACTGACAAGAGCAAAAATCAGAGCCAGAATGGAAGTCGGCACCATAGCTGGTGCAGAACCAGAGATGGATTTCAGTGGCTCAGATGAGTCAGAAGACAGATCCGCCAGCAATAACCCAACTGAAGGCCACTGTGGATCCTTGGAACATGAAGGTGCACCAGAGGGAGACAGCAGAGTGACAAAAGTACACATCTGGGTCTCCCTCAAGACTTTGACCAAAGGAGGCAGCGCTAATGGCACAGAAAACTCAGGGCGCATCAGGATCAACTGTGAGATCAGCTCCTCGATCAGGAGCAGAATTGAGTGGCACCTTGATGCCCTCACAACTCTTCTTTAGATACAGAATAGGGGGACGGGGTCAAGTCTTAAAACACCTTCTTGTGTTTCTGCTCCGACATGTACTTTGACTTACCGAATGACCTCCACTGTGAAGAGGACCTGCTGCAGGACCAGCCTCAAGAGTGAATACATGTCTGCACCCTCGACTTACAGCAGGACTTGCGTAGCTTCTTTTGATGTTTGATGACATACTGCTTCGCTTCATGGTCTTGAACTGTCTTTGGATGCATGAGGACTCATTCCATACAAGACCTGGAATAAAGCCCCGAGCCCAAACACCAGAGGCACAACTTGTGCAGGTTAATCACCGGCATCTATTAATGACGGTCATGGCAGGCATGGTTTGAACCCTGTAGTTTTAGGTGGGGACATAGTTCCCTTGCACACTAGACTTCATATTGAAAAACTAGTCAAACTGACAAAAACAGGAACCAAGCTCCGGATCCCCGTCCGAATGAGCAGGAAGAAAGGAACTGACATCAGCACTTATATGTGGCTCCACATTGGCACTTCCAGGGTGGAACAAAGTCAATGAGGAGCTGCTTGGCGCCACCCAGTGGCGCTTGGGCGTATTACTATGAAAACTTCCAGACTAAGTCTGGCTCCGCAGAGATATTTTAAGGGTGAGAAGTCTGCGGTTAGAAGTATTCATCAGAAAATGTAAACATTCATGCCATTAGCATACACTTAATTAAATGCCATTTTGTTCCATTTCCTGTGAGCTGTGGTGATATACGGATGCTTTTTCGCATTGAACCTGTACTGGCTTTTATCTGGATGAAATGTATACATGTGTATTTAGGTGTATGTTGATTACAACATGTTATGCGTATTTTCAATGTTTAAAGTAATGCATAACTTCTCGAGCTTCAAATAAACAATTTGATTGCACAAAGGAATAGAAATGTAAATGGTATTTTTAAATCAGATCAATATAGTAAGTTATAGAAAGTGAGAGATGCATTTGTTATGTCAATTAACATGAAATTCAGACACTATTATAACATTTGTGGTATTAACACAATATTTTCCACACTCTGCTCACTAGAAGCTTTGATAATGGGACTTTTTTGCCAGGCTGCAAGACATCTGTAGTGCTGTGGATGTGGGGTATAACTAGAGCAATATCAGGAGAGATGTTTTCCCAGTCCTTTTTTTTAAGCAGTTGCATATTCATGACTATAGTGTGGAACTTCCTAACAATTTTATCCCTTTAAATTTGTTTTTTTAAAGAGTTGGAATGATGCAGACAGCAACTTAGATACCTTGGAAGGAGCCTTCTGCATTTAAATTGCCTAATGTCTTGTGGAGTGTGTCTTTCAGGAGTTCAGGGATTCCATATTTTACAGATGGTTGAAAGATTTACTCTTCAGAGGGTAGCGGCACTTTGGTGGCACCTCTTGATCACCTGGCTTCACAAAGGCTTTGACTTGCAGGGTGTTGGCTTACAGCACTAATTGGGCATTACCCGATATGGTACTGTCAGTTGATCGTGGAGCTAAGATGACCAGTGAGGAAACAGATATGTAGATAGGCAGGTGAGTCCCCAGGGACAATGTTCCAAGAAAATGCACATTGTCCCTGGGGACCCACCTGAAAAAAGAAAATGTGTCCATCTCGCAGAGGCTCAGACAGGTCATCGCAAGGGATTTTGTCTGCATAAAATCAACTTTATTGTCAGACCAATACATAAGGATGCAATCACATTTTTCTCAGTTACAACCGGGAATCATAGTAGAGACGCAAGGATAACTGGTCCACTCCCCACCAATCCACGTTAGTCTTTCTTGCACAAATTACCAGGAGAAAAGCATGATGTACCAGCTGACAGACAATAAAATATTGAATCCAATTAAAAGACAATAGCCGAGTAAGAGGATATATTACTCTTGGGCACTGATTGTTAGTGAATACATGTGGTTAAAGATGTCAGTGAAATTAAGTGCAAAGTGAACAAGACAAGAAACAGGAAGAAAATATACCGTGTACACAAAGGAACAATAAACAGCATCAAAATCTAAGTTTATAAAAAGCAGAAAACAATAGTTTATGTTCTAAGAGTATCGATAAAAATGTTGCATAATCGTTCAAATTAGAAAATATAGTTCGAGGACAATCATGTTTTATTCACCATGAATTAATCAAGAATGCCATGAATCCGTGAATTTATACTTTTCTAAATGCCATATAAACATTGTAAGATGCCTATTTTCTTTTGCTTCAACGCTATAAATCCTTTCACCATT
Organism: Calotriton arnoldi; assembly: GCA_963921515.1. Taxonomy (NCBI): domain Eukaryota; kingdom Metazoa; phylum Chordata; class Amphibia; order Caudata; family Salamandridae; genus Calotriton; species Calotriton arnoldi. The sequence continues at coordinate 1,900,564 of CAWUFW010002681.1, read as the reverse complement.
GCTCAGTCTGATGGTCTTTCACATTCTTAAAATTTGGGTTCAATATATTTATTTTTCAATAACTGCACGTTTACTTCCTGTACATTCTTCATATTGGGCCCCAAACGTTGCCCATGCACACAAAAGAAAAAAGACCAATTGTTTATTCCGTACCTTCAAGGGGGACCTTCCCATAGGTGAAGGAGATATAGCGGCTATGTTTCTGTTAGGTGAAGCTGGAAGGTAAAGCAGACAAACAGCTGTAGAGCTTAGAGCACAAACTCGGCATATACTATTAGCAAGTAACAGAATACGAAAACCCCAAATAATCAAATTTAAATCGTCATGTACACAGATTGCACAGATGGCGCACACGTCTTCTACTCAACCGGATGAAAGTGCATTGATCACAGTCCAATGACCCAAGAGCGACTTCACAATGGTGATGAGATTCACATACACATTGAAAAAAGGAAGATACAATTAAAAAAAAGGGGGGGAGGTACGTGCTTTCCAGTAGTTAGTAATAGTAAACTAAATGACACAGATAAAACAAGCATTGGCATAGCCAATAGGTCTCGCTTTTGGGACCTTATAAGTATTTAGTTATGCAGCATAATATCCTTGGTGCAACAACATAAACTGTTGCATGGCTAAACACTTATAAGGTCCCAAAGGCGAGACCTATTGGCTATTGCAATGCTTGATGCCTCCCACTACACGCCTCTGTCTTGCACAGTGCACCAGTGTGTGAATATGGAGGCAGCCACGAGGGTGCAGGGGGTGCTGCTCAGTCCTTGTGTGCACAGTGATCTGGTATCCCAGACCTGGCTCATCAGGATTATTTATTAAACTAAGAGTTTTACAGCTAAGACTCTAGTCAGGGATGGTGAATAAAAAAAAAGTAAATACATAAATAAACAAATAACTCCTAAAGGGGAAATTTCGTTTTTAACAAGATGCACTTTGGGAGCAGTTTCAGTCGAAGAATTACTTTCCAGCCGCTGTTTGGCCTCCGTTTGATCAACTGCTATGAAAACTGTGGCGGCAGCTGAACAACAAGCACAGTGGAAGGATACTGCGCATTCAGGCCCTTAATGATCCTAAAATGGCCGCAAACACTGCTTCACTGAAGAGGAACAAAGCTCAGGGTTTTTTTTGCTTCAGCAATGTCTTAACACGAACTGTCTGAACAGACAGCATTCATTTGTTCTTCATGAACTCCAAAGGTCAGCGGGACGGCTGAGAACAACTCAACACTTTAATTATGCTTGTTCCGCTGAATGTCTGAAGGAGAAACTCCGGCGCAAGCCGGGGCTGCCTACACCTAAAGATGCTGCCAAGGTGCGTGGAGAAGGGACATAAAATATGCAGACAGGTGTAAAACATGCAGTAATTATGGAAGCTCAAATTAGTTCACGGGCCCGAGGCAAAGAGAACAGCGCCGCCACAAAAGGGAATAGCAAAGAAGGACGGCACACACCAAACAAGCAAGACGTGCGGCCGCGACCAGGAGTTGTGTGTGCGCGAGAAAGTGATCCGCAGCAGAAGTTAAAGTGATCGCGCTCCAGATGGCGCCTCGGGCGCTGAAAGCTGGCGGCTGCGCCCGTGCACGCGCGCGTAACCGCAAGCGCTAGGCCAGCAAAAGCTGTGGTAGCACTTTGAAAACCCCACTACTAAATGTCTCGCAGCGCATGCGCTGGCTCAAGCAAGACCTAAAAAAGGGGATGAAACAAGTGTTTTAAACTTAAAAACATGCCAGCAAAAAAAGAAGTATACATATTGGACGCTCTGTGCTTGTGACTTCGCCATTTCTAATTAATAAAAAAGAATGTCTTGTGTTTGCTTTGCTTATATGCAGAAATATTTTGAGCGGAGCCAGTGCTACTGTTTTCCACACTTCGGCCCTCATGCAGTGTTCCCCGACCCAAAATTCACAATACCAAAGGTGCTGGTAATTTCACGAAGAGGGAGCACTGTGGTACTCTGAGTTTGCCCCGGGGCTAATACTGAGATGTGGAGCATTGCCGAGGCAAGCAGGTTTTCTGCATCTGGCCATTCGCCCTTTTCAGTTGGTTTCCAATCTGGAGATTCTACCGGTTTGGGGCTGTTAAAATGTCTGGGGCAGAAGCGGCGGGAGGTGCAATTAACATTTCATCCAGAAACTTTGTTTCCGGTTGGATCGGGAATTCCTCCGACACTGCTTTTGAGGCCTGACTATTTTCATAGTTGTTTTAAATTAACTTCGTTTTCATGCTGCTCCATTCTAGCACCTGATTGGATAGTCACTGCTTGCGCTGTTCTTTGGTATTAAGTATTGCACAACTGACAGTATCATATTGTGGCCTTGAGGTAAAGTCTATGTGGTAGAAAATGCATTTCTATTCAGGTTTTTTGGGTCTTGAGGACTTAGCCCAAGAGCTTAGTGGATACAAGTAATACAAATCAGAGTCTGGTGTCTGCCTCAAGTGCAGAGGTGCACATAGGAATGAATGGTTTATTTGGGAACCCCGCAACAGAAGATACAATGAAGTGAGCTCTGTGAATGAGAGCACTAAACTCACAGATCATATCTGATCATTTTGGAAACATGCCTGAAAGCAAGTTAGAATGTTTTGAATGGCTGGCCTGTCGAATGGTATCATGAATAGATTTGAAAAAAATGTAAATCTTCGTAATGTTCTGCCACTGATTAGAACGAAGGGAGTTGTCCTTTAGACAAGAATAACAATGAAAAATAGTGTCGCGATATTGTGTTTGAAAAGTGTAGGAGAGTAGGATCTGCCTCTTATGTTGCCCCCACTTTTTTTCCAGATGTTTACACTGGTTTATGGCTATAGTCTGGCTGGGACCCTGCTAATCAGGGCCCCAGCCTCTCTGTTCTCTCTAAACGATTTGGAGTGCACTTTAGGTGCACTAGTGATTGGATACTGTGGTACCTTATGAGTCCCTAGTATATGGTACCTTAGGTACCAAGGGCATAGGTACTTCACAGGCCTACCAGGGGCTGCAGCATGTATTATGCCACCCCTGGGAAGCAGACAAAATCTGACACCACAGGCCTGCTACTGCAGCCTGGGTGAGGAAGTGCTAGCACCCCTCACTGAGATATAGGTCCCCTATATCTCTCCTACACACACATATAAACCTATCGCACAAGTTACTAACTTGTGTAACGATATATCTGTAAGAGACAGTAGTTAGTGACAGATTCCTTACCTTAGAATATCCCCAGGCGTCAGGCTGGATCCGGAAAGTTTTTGCGTAGCAGTACCCTTGCGCGTCGGTAGGCGGCGTCGTGCGGCTCCGCGTCCGTCGTCGGCGTCGTGATCGCCGGGATGACGTCGCGGGCAGTACTTAGACGCCGCCCCTGCGCGCTGACGTCAGTTCTGTACACGACTTTCCGCGCCAGGAACGCAGAGCCATGCAAGAAGCTGACATAGGTGTCTGAAAAATACTAGGGCCCTGAAAGGGATGTCCTTAACCCTAGAAATCAGTTCGCAGAACGGGGAGGATGGGTGGGCGGTAGGAATCTGTCACTAACTACTGTCTCTTACAGATATATCGTTACACAAGTTAGTAACTTGTGCATCTGAAAGAGACACGTTAGTGACAGATTCCTTACCTTAGAATAGATACCCCAGCAATACCAACCCCGGTGGTGGGTCTGCGAACAAAGATCAGACAAGGAAGTCCTGGAGGACAGAACGGCCAAAGAAGCCGTCCCTCCGGACCTGACTGTCAAGGCAGTAATGCTTTGTAAACGTGTGCAGCGAGGCCCACGTAGCTGCCTGACAAATAACCGGCAGCGGAACACCGCTGCCAAAGCCGTGGTAGCAGCCGTTGCCCTGGTGGAATGGGCACGCAGCCCAACAGGAGGCTCCTTCTTAGCCAAAGAATAGCAGGCCTTGATGCACAAGGTAACCCAGCGGGAGATGGTTCGCTTGTGCACCGCCCGACCTTTTTTGGCGCCCACGTAGCCAACAAAGAGCTGGTCATCCACCCGGAAGTGTTTTGTGCGGTCGATATAGAAGGAGAGCGCACGTTTTGGGTCCAGACGGTGGAGCCTCTCTTCCTCTCTGGAAGGATGCGGAGGCGGAAAGAAGGTAGGCAAAGTGATGGTCTGCCCAATGTGGAAGGCAGTAACCACCTTTGGCAAGAAGGACGGACGCGTCCTAAGAACAACCTTGTCTGGATGGACAGACAGAAAGGGAGGTTTGCATGATAGAGCCTGGAGCTCACTCACCCGCCGAGCGGAGGTGATGGCCACCAGAAAGGCTGTCTTCAGAGTCAGAAAACGAAGAGGACAGTTATGTAGAGGCTCAAAGGGAGCGCACATTAAAAGGTAAGAACCAAGTTCAAGTCCCACTGAGGCATCACAAACGGAACAGGAGGGAAGAGGTGTGTAATGCCTTTTAAGAACCTGTTAACAACAGGGGACTTGAAAAGGGAGGGCTGATCAGGGAGCCTGAGGAAGGCCGAGATAGCACAGAGATAACCCTTGATGGTACCCAGGGCAGAACCCTGTTGGGCCAGAGAAAGAAGGAACAGAAGGACCTCAGAAAGAGGGGCAGAAAGGGGGTTCACAGCCTTTGCTGTGCACCATGCCACAAATTTGTTCCACCTGCAGGCGTATACCACCTTAGTGGAGGGACGCCTGGCTGCCAGAATCACATCACAAACTTCGGGAGGCAAGTCGAAAGGAATCAACTGCCGCCGCTCAATCTCCACGCAAGCAGGTGGAGGCTGGACAGGTTCGGGTGGAGGACCGTCCCCTGCTGCTGCGACAGAAGATCCTCCCGAAGAGGCAGACGGATCGGGGATCTACGCTCATACTGAGTAGCTCGGGATACCAAACTCTTCGAGCCCAGTCCGGAGCCACAAGGATGACTTGGGCCCGGTCGTGCCGAATCTTCTTCAACACTCTGGGTAGAAGTGGTATAGGCGGAAAGGCGTACAACAGACCGCAACTCCACTCGCGACGAAAAGCGTCGCCGAGCGAGTGCCGCCTTGGAAATTCCAACGCGCAGAACTGATGACATTGCGCGTTCTCGTCGGTGGCGAATAGATCTAACCAAGGCTCTCCCCATTGTAGAAAGAGTCCTTGCGCCACTTCCGAGTGAAGACGCCATTCGTGATCCATCATGCACCTGCGGCTGAGTTCGTCCGCCCTGGCGTTCAGGGAACCTGCCAGGTGTTGAACCATCAGGAACATGCCCTGATGTTCCAGCCATGTCCAGAGGCGCAGAGCCTCCTGACAGAGGGTCCACGACCCCACCCCGCCCTGTTTGTTGCAGTACCACATGGCGGTGGTGTTGTCTGTGAACACCTGCACAACCTTCCCTTTGACAGAGGGAAGGAATGCCTTGAGTGCAAGTCGGATCGCCCGGAGCTCCAGAAGGTTGATATGGAGCCGGGACTCCGCCGGAGACCAGAGGCCTCTGATCTTCGCCTCTCCCATGTGACCGCCCCATCCCAGAAGGGTCACGTCCATCACAACTGTGTGCTCTGGCTGGGGAAGGGAGAGGGATATGCCCATGAACCATTGCCGGTCCGTGAGCCACCACTGCAACTGTTTTGCAGTCCCCTTCGAGATCTGGACGTGATCGGACAGGTTGCCCCGGTGCTGCGCCCACTGGAACTTCAGGTCCCACTGCAGAGCCCGCATATGCCATCTGGCATGATTGACCAGCAGGATGCAGGAGGCCATGAGGCCCAGCAGCCTCAGGGTCATCCGTACCGAAACCCAGGATAAAGGCTGAAAGATCGGAATCATAGCCTGAATATCCCGGACTCGCCGTTCGGGTGGATAGGCCCGAAACTGCGTCGTGTCCAGAACTGCTCCGATGAAAAGGAGCTTTGGAGAAGGAATCAGATGCGACTTCGGCACATTGATGGAGAACCCCATCGAGTGCAGGAGTTCGGCCGTAGTCTGGAGGTGGGAGACGACTGCCTGGGACGAGCCCGCCTTCAGCAGCCAGTCGTCGAGGTAGGGGAAGACTGAAACCCCAGCTCGGCGCAGATGAGCTGCGACCACCGCCATCACTTTTGTGAACACCCGAGGGGCACTGGTAAGGCCAAAGGGGAGCACGGTGAACTGAAAATGCTCGAGGCCTACCGTGAACCGTAGGTAACGCCGGTGGGCCGGCAGGACGGGGATGTGGAAATAAGAGTCCTGCAAGTCCAACGCTACCAACCAGTCTCCAGGGTCGAGGGCAGTCAAGACCTGAGCTAGGGTGAGCATCTTGAACTTCTCCTTCCGGAGGAAGCGATTGACGTTCCGGAGGTCCAAGATAGGACGCATGTCCTCCTTGTCCTTTTTGGGCACCAGAAAGTAGTGGGAGTAGCAACCACGTCCTACTTCTGGGGTCGGAACATGCTCGATGGCCCTCTTGGCCAAGAGGGCCGTGACTTCCTTCTGTAGAAGCACCAAGTGATCCCCTGACATGCGGTGGAATTGAGGTGGCATGGCTGGGGGTGGTCTCGAAGGGGAGGGAGTAGCCCCTTCGGACAATGTCCAAGACCCACCTGTCCGAGGTGATGGGACGCCAGTGGTGAAGGTGATGGCGGACCCTGCCCCCTACTGGCGTGCCGTGCACCTGAAAGGAGGGACTAGGAGGGCTTGGAGGCCGCGGACGGGTTGGAGGTGGTGGCCTGACCCGCACGCTGGTTGCCCGAACCGCCACGGCGGTATCCACGTCCTCGGCCACGCGAAGGCGCTTGCTGCGCGGGCCGTTGGCCGGGCTGCTGACGTGACTGGGTGCCCCTCCCGTGGCCACGAAAGGGGCGAAAAGCAGATGTGAGCGGAGGGCACACAACAGCAAGGCCCAGGGACTTGGCATTAGCCCGCAAGTCCTTGAAACGCTCCAGCGCATGGTCTGCTTTTGAACCAAAAAGACCGACTCCATCAAAGGGCATGTCCATGAGTGTATTCTGGACATCACCCGAAAAACAGTGGTCCTCAGCCAGGCGTGGCGACGCAGCGCCACCGTCGTTGCAAGCGATCTGCCCAGCGAGTCGGCGGTATCAAGGCCACAACGTATGGTGTATTTAGCCGCATCTCGCCCTTCCGCAATGGCGCGGGTAAGCAGTGTCTGGACCTCCTCGGAACACTGCGGCAAAACAGTCGCCACCGAATCCCACAGGGAGTGGGTATATCGGCCCAAGAGGCAAGCGGTGTTGACGGACCGCAAGCCAGCACTGGAGGAAGAGAAAGCCTTCTTCCCAAAGTGGTCCAGGCGCTTGGATTCCCTATCCGGAGGGGCGGTAGGGAAGGCGGTTTGGGAGGCAGAGGCTTGGACAACCAAGCTCTCAGGGGTGGGGTGTTGGGAGAGAAACAGGGGGTCGCCCGGAGCAGGGCGATGGCGTCGGGCCACGTTCCTATCCACAGGAGCCCCTATGGTGGGCTTGGACCAGGCACCCAAAAGAACGTCAGTGAGTGCATCATTGAACGGCAGCACAGTCTCCGAAGAGGAGGCCGCCGGCTGAAGCACTTCTGTCAGGAGGTTAGTCCTGACGGCCACAGTAGGCAACTGGAGATTCAGGGCTCCAGCAGCTCTACGCAACACCGTTGCAAAATTAGCCCCCTCCTCCGTAGCCACGGGAGGAGACAGCATGCCAGAGTCAGGGGAGGTGTCTAGACCACTGGCATCCCCAAGTTCCTCAACCCAGTCCGGGTCAAACTCGCACTGTTGTGTGAGAGGGTCCTCAGACCCCTCCCAGCTCTCCTGGTCCTCCTCAGGTTCATAATATGGAGGAGGAGGGACATTAGGGACCCAAGGTCTCATCGGTGCCGGAGCCGGCGTTGGGCGACGTCGGTCCGGCTCCATGTCCGGAGCCGGAGAGAGCCGGGGAACGACGCCGTCCGGAGCCCCGGACGGCGTCAGGAACGGCACCGGGGACGTCGGGGGAGGCGTGGTTAGGTCAACCGGCGTCGATGGGGGTTGCGGCACCACCGGAGCCGGGATCGAGGCCGGGGCCGGAGCCGAGGCCGGGATGAAGGCTGGTGGGACAGGCGACGCCGGGACCGGAGTCGACGGCGACGCCGGAGCAACCCCATCAGGGCCCGCGGGGCCCGAAGGCGCACCGGAGGGACCTTGAGGCCCGAAGAGGCGGGCCATGGCCGACAGGAACTCCTGTACTTGGGCCGGAGTCGCCCCCGAACCCGGGAAGGACGGGTAATGCGGGGGTGACTCGACAGGCAAGTCCGGGGCCGCAGGGGCGGGGACGGTGCCGACAGGGGCCTCAGCCGAGTCGCGAGACCGGCGAGGCGAAGTCTTAGAGCGATGACGCCGCTTAGACTTCTTGTGCTTCGACTTACCGGAGGAGCGCGAAGACTTGGATTCCGACGAACGATGGGGGCTCCGCGACCGGCCCCTCGACCTCTCCCGTGACCAGGGCTTGGTGCGGCGCGGAGCCGACTGCCGGACCTCGAGCAGCTTTCGAGACCGCTCTCGCAAAGCCTTCGGATGAAGTTTCCGGCAGTCAGGGCACGACTTCGTGTCGTGGTCTCGGCCGAGACAGAAGAGACACTCGAGATGCGGGTCCGTGATGGACATCATGCGGGCACAGACCTCGCAGGGCTTAAAGCCGGGCATCCCTACGACACCTTAGGAGTCGTGAAGACTCAGTAGAAGAAACAGTGAAAAAATTCACAAAAAGGGTAGTCAAAAAGTGACTAGGGCACTGCTCTTCCCGGATCTGCGCTTACTGGCGCGGAAAAGAAGAACTGACGTCAGCGCGCAGGGGCGGCGTCTAAGTACTGCCCGCGACGTCATCCCGGCGTTCACGACGCCGACGACGGACGAGGAGCCGCACGACGCCGCCTACCGACGCGCAAGGGTACTGCTACGCAAAAACTTTCCGGATCCAGCCTGACGCCTGGGGATATTCTAAGGTAAGGAATCTGTCACCAACGTGTCTCTTTCAGATAGTCACCCCTAAGGCAGGCCCTATCAATCCTGAGGGCAGGGTGCTTGGCTTCTATGTGAGGGGGTGCCTCTGCCTGAGCAGGGCCCCTCTGCAGCTCTCAGAGTCCATTCTCTGGTGCTGTTTGTGGATGCGGTTAAACCATATACTTTTAAGTGCATTATATCCTCGCGGTAAAATGCTAACTTTGGAATGGCTGCATCGAAACATGTCGTGTTTGGTGTCAAACATCTTGGAATACTACCCCCCCCGACAGTCCTGGCGGCGGGGGTAGCATTCCACCCTTCTAGAGGGATAGACATGTACCTACTGTGGAAACGCGGTAGAATCCTGCAGAGCCCTGGCATCACAAAATGGATGCCACCAGTCACAGACACTGGGCTGCCCTCCTGCTGATGACCAACACTCGCAGTGGAGGAAGCCCAACAATAGATATCCTGTCCCAAGGGGGTGTGACCACCTTCCAGACAGGGTTTAGTGTATTGGGGCTGGGTGGGTGCACTCTTAGAGTGCTTTGAAGTCCTGCACTGGGGAAGCAGAAGGCTCCTCTGTGCATATGCCAGTTCAAACCTGCTCAGGGGCTACCTGCCCCTGCTCTGGCGCGAAACTGGACAAAGGGAAGTGGGTGTAGCCACCCACTCCTCTGACCCTCCCATAGGTAGGGTCATAGAGCTAGTCCCTCCCTTTCTTTTAGTATAAGAGGGGAACCTGTGCATTACACCCTAGATTTCCCTGGACGACGCTCTGAAGAAGAATCCCGGACCTTCGACGTTCCACTACCTTTGGAAGACTGAAGAATCTCCCTTGGAGTCAAGGAGTGACTCCCCTGCTTGGCAGGCACCAAAAACTACAAACGACGGTCGCAAACTACGCCGCTCCCGCCGGAGTCCGAAGTCCCTGCAGCCCAAGAAGTGGATTTCCTGACTTCTCAAAGGCCATCGTGAGTCCCCAGCGAAGCTGATGCCAGTGGACCCCAAGAGTGACGAGGAACCGCGACCCCTGGGTACCGTGCACTATTGTCGAGTGCAACCCCTTCACAACGTTCCACGAACTTGTGCTTTGGACCACGTGTGGTCCTAGTCTCCAGCAGGAATCCCTCCGAAGATCAGAGGCCTACCACGTCCCGAGTGACCGTGGGCCCCTGTGAGCGAATCCTCCCGAGGCGTCTTCGCGATCCCTTGCCAGCCGGCTTGTGGGTCCCCAGAAGACTTTCTACAGACACCAAAGGGCTCCCCTGGTTGCTCCAGGCCTGCCCTGACTTACCCTCACTGGGAGAGTCCCCCAGACCTTGCTGGTCTGCGCCATTGCCTCTTCACACTTTCCCCGAGACTTGCTGTTACCAAGGCTTGTTGGCTCCAATCGAGTCGCCGACACCGCAGTAAGCTGCAGACATCGTGGGACACGCCGAATCCAGCTCCTGGTCGTCGTCGACGCCTCCTGGACCTCGTGGCTGAAGAGTCAAGGCACCCGCGAACAACCTGAATCTTGCGACGACGGTGGGCATCCATCTTCCTTGCCCCGAGTCACTGCCAAGTGACTTTGAACACTGTCCCCTCTGCTTTCAGGTCTCCCATCTTCTGAATCCAGGCTTGGATTCCTCCGGACACTTCTCCTGTCGCCGCAAGCAGCAAGTCTTCACTGGCTCCCATTGAAAACGACGCCGCGACCCGACACCAAAGAACACCTATGCACCCGGCTCCCCTGGGTGAGGTAACTTCAGCACTACGGTGCTCCTGTGGGTGTGGGCCCTAGAACTACTTATCCTGTAAGTGACTTGCTTGTAGCTTCCCTAGAAGTGTCCTAAAACTCTCCTTTTCTAAGTGCGACAATTGCGCTGACTCGTACAGGGTTCGCGTCTGTGTTAGACACACCGCGTCCATCTCCTTTGTAACACTATCCAGAACTGTGTCCTTCGACTCGTACTGAGTCCGACCGGTGTTCGCCTCGAACACAAGGGGCCTGTAACCTTGAGATCTCCATTGCACTGACTCGCACAAGGTTCGCGTCTGTGTTAGACACAGCGCGTCCATCTCCCTTGCAACTCTATCTGTAACCGCGTCCTTCGACTCGTACAAGGACCGATCGGTGTGTTCGCCTCGAACACGCAAGGGACCTTTAACATTGAAATCTCAATCGCGTCTGAGCGCATAGACTCGCACAGGACTCGCACCGGTGCCAGGTCACCGCGTCCGTCCCCTGTGGGTCTCCTACAACTACCTGGGGTGGTTCTTGGGGTCCCTCGATTCTAGATGCCCTAGACCTAGGTCTAGTCAAACTAAGATTGTGATATTCGATGGTGCTAAACTTATTTTGATAACATTTGACTTGTACATATGTTCCTGACTTCTAATCTCATAAAGAGATTAGTAGAGAGTGTTTATTAATAAATACATATATATTTAATATATATACCTGTGTGGTGTCTTTTCATTTGGTGATTCAAGAGATTGTGTGGTAAAACAAGCTGCTTTACATTCCTTCAAGACTTAGCCTGAAGGCTGCTCTCCACAGCTACCACTAGGATAGCTTTCTATAAAGGTTGTCTTAAACCTATCTACCATAAGAGTCGAATTGTTCTGGTGCAAGGTGTCCACTTTAATTAGTGAACAGCATATACCAGGCCAACTTCTCACAAAAAGGTACTCTACTGTATTAGTATTATGCCGCAAATGATGTATGTATGATATGTGGAATCATGTAACATGCATCATGTATTTAAAGGATAGCACAAGTAGGTACAAAGGAGTTTGTTAAACTTAGAAGGACAAGGCTAAAGGCTGCGTTTGTTTATAAAGTTACAGAACACTTAGCTGACTTACAAAAGCCTTGAAAGCTATGTAGAACGTATTTTATCCCTTATAATATATGGCCACACCATCATCCTTTGTCCAACAATCTATAAATCCTTCCTCTTTAGCACTTTCTTATGCAAGGGAAACTATTGTCACAGTCGTGTTGCATAAATGTGGATTCTGTACTGTGTAAATAAACACGTCAATAAGCAGCTTGTCATTGGTTTCCATTTCTATTATTAGCAGTTTAATAAGTAACTTTTAAAAGCAGCGCTCTTCCATCTGGTGGGTCTCAAAACATGCATACATTTATATTATTGTTATTTATTATTATTTCTACTATATTAGTTTATTTTTTTAACTTTATAGTTCCACCATGGATGACAACCATTTCAGAACAGTAAAGTCAAAATGAAAAATAAAGTGCATGAGTGCACCAAAAAGATAAGCGAGCGGTCCACTACCACTTTGCAGCCACTGAGCTTAGTAAAAGAAAAATATATAACATTTAAAAATGTGGAACTGGACAGCAAAGGGAGGGAGAGCAACAGGTAAGCAGGAGGCCAGGGGTAAGAGCCCTCTGAAGGCTCGGGGTGGGGAGCAGGAATAAATCCAGAGTAGGTATGTGGGCAAGAATAAGAAAAAGCATTATATTTTTTAGAATGTTTACATCCGTAGAATGCTGTGGGCTGATGCCATTGCTCTCGGACAACCCTGTTAGCCAGTGCCTACAGTCTTCTGACCGGCAGTAGCCAATAACTGAAAGGAGCTATCCAATAGTCCCATTCTGTATACACTACTGGTCGTGCAAATGAAGCGTCTCATCCTTTCTTAAAGGTTAAACCCTATTCGGGCAGTAAAACCCCTCAGCTGTAGGAGGAGTCTTAAATCTTCACTTACCTGCTTGCGTAGATCTTGGTGGCACAGGTGGGGATATAAGCCTTCCACTTTCAGACATGTTCCTGGCTTCTTTTCCACTATCCAGGCTCCAGCTGCTAGGGGTCGGGTTCACTGCTGAAATATAGGTAAATGGTTCATGGGGTGTTATTTCTAATACAAGTATGGGCTTTACCTGCCAATATCTGTATCCACAGGACCGGAAGTACTATGTAGATTACTTTCAGTTTGACTTCCATTGACTAAACGCCAAATTTAGCAGTTAAAGGTATTTTTAAAACAAATTATTGTTTACATATAAACAACCACTGACTTTTGAAAACAGAAATCTAAAAAAATGAAATACAGTATGTCACATGCCAACACCCTACCAAGAACTGTCATACAGGAACTTAAGTAGTATCAAACAGTTTCTAGCAAAGAAAATAAAAACAACACCAAATACACTGCCAGCCAAAAGCAGCATGTTTATGTGTTGATTTAGTATGGCACTGACGAACTAGAGGTATAGAGAGTGCTTTAGGGAGAAAATATGGATGCAACATCAAGGAAGCAGCGTGCCATTATTAACAACCAACGAATGCAGTGGAAGAAAGGGGAAAAAAGGGAAATTGGCAGAAGCAGGCCAGGGAACATGCATCAGTCATAGCGAGGGAAGACATCAGGCTATGAAACTTTATTCTGAGTAATTTGTTCATCAGTGCACTTGTGAAAGTGGAATGTTTTAAAAAAAAATTAACAAAAGGTTGTTGGAATTGTGAAGATCATAGGGTATGGCACTACAAATTCTTGTTAAAATCAGGGAAAGATTGGCATGATGCTTACTTGGTCCAGAATTTGCAGGATTTCATTCTTAGGTAGGAGTGGATTCAGAGTACTTAGAAGTTCACCTGAGATGTGAAGTAGGACAGCTAGATAAAATGGTATGTGGGCGTACACAGTTTTGCATGTGAGACAGTATTTTTTAGTTCCTAGATGACAGAGGTAATGCCCTGGGCCATGTATTGTGAAAATCAAGCATTCAGCCACTTTTTTAAGAGCTAAGGTGTGTTAAGATAGGCTTGAAAGGCTGGATTTTGGGAAATTACTAGGGGACACGAAAAGAACAATGGCATAAGATGTGAAAGTTAATATAAAAGCACTTGGGATAAAGTGGTTTAATATTTGGGGTGGATTGGTGTCCACTACAAGTAATAAAGTCCCTGTCTTGTTAGGTTTAGTCAGAGGTTTCAGTAATTTTTTTTTTAAAACCTTGGTAGCTACAGCACAGTGCACTCAGGATTAATTGAACGAAAATATGTAATGCATTTAGAAGTACCAAAACAGATAAAAAGTAGAAAAAGGGAAACAATAAATACCCACTCCAATTTAGAAACACAGTATAAAATTTAATGACGAAAATGACACCAAAACAACAAAATCCAATAAGGAGAACCGAAGATACAAAGTTTGAAAGATTTAAGTGAAAATAGCAGCAATGATAGTCAATGGTCGCTGTAGACCGTGACCTAGGTGCGATTTGAGGCTGACCACGATGCAGTGCTGTAGAATACAGCCTAGAAGTAGAAAAGTTGGGGGAAAAAATCTACGTCCAAATCCAAAAATGGACTTTGTTGTTTTTCAAAAGAAAAACTCTTCTCTTAGTGCGACAAAATAAAAATTTTAGCCGCTGACATGGATCTAAAGGTTGGATATGCAAAGCCGGTTGGTCCTACTGAAGCAGGAGAATTTTTTGTTTTTTCAGAGGAGCACAGATCTCCACATGGGACAAACCCGAAATTCAGGTCCCTTTGCACATCTGCAGCAAATGTTTTTCAAAATTTCCAAACTTCATTTAGTGCCCCAACAGCCACAGGAGTACACTTCTAAAGCCCTCAGGAGTCTCATGGTGTCAGGCAGAGGCCATCAGCAAAGTCCAGTTTGCGTTCCAGTTGGTACTGCTTAGTCGAGAATTTTCAAGAAAAGACCAACCTTTTCAGTAGTTCCTGCTTTACTGTAAACACTCCTAAAATGCCATCTGCCGGAGCAATGTCAAGATGGCCAAAATATTCAGCCACACTAAACTTGGACTCTGAAGGCTGGGGGTGTGTTGGGGAGTGGACAATAGAAATCACCAGTGTCCACCCACAACTAACACTAAAATCCGGTTCACAGCAGGCTCTCAACCCACAACAAACCAGGAGACAAAGGCCTGGTATGACAAAAGAAGTGTCTTTCAGCACTAGACAGGGGATTAAAATTGTCTTGGCATTCTGTTTCCTCCGTTCCAAGTCTGCCAAAGTGGTACATGTGGCTCTAACGGACCAGACAGGCAGGATTTGACATTGTGGTGCCAACAAGATGACAGGCTTCCACCCTTCCGCTGTGCGAAAAGAAGTCACACATTCAGGTCAATCCATCAATCACAGTGACCTATTTGTGCAGCACCTGGGAGGAAGTTCACAGTTCATTCACACCTCATTCAGGTCAAGTACATGCATCAGTTGCTGGACAGTTTATGTAAATTAGCCTCCAGGAATTACGGGTAGGAGAAAAGTAACCTTTTTTAATGTTTTCTCCTTAATATTTATAAAAAATCTTACTTCACCATTGAATTGGATTTTTATTTTTCTAGCCGGTTTCATTTCCAAGATCTGTACACTGATTTTGTACATAGGCCAGCTAAGCCTGCCACTGTAAAATACCTTTTAAGGCCTTGCCACTAAATACCATGCACTCTGCCTTGTGGGCTACAAAACCTACATAAGGATGTCTTACTAATATTTAAAAGGGAAGTTTTTGTGTGTCAAAAAGGGTTGACAGGTCAGGCTGCAGGTCTAAACTGCAGCTGTCAGTCTGCAAAGGTAGGCCTGAAGCCATGTTTTTGTTGTCACACTAGTGGATGGCACAATAACTGCTGCAGTCCACAGGTGATATATAACTTTCCATGCTATGAGTGCAGTTTCTACACTAGAAACTATGGCCTTTTAACAGAGTTTAAATACACCAATTAGGGATTAGCCAATTCATACATGTTTTAGGGGTTAGAGCACATACACTAGACAGTGGACAGCAGTTCCCCAGCGTTCAAAGTCTAAAAACCTGCAATAATACCCAGCAACAAATGGTGGCGACCATGCAAAAAGGGGGTATTTTCTCACAGCACTCATGGAAGAACTACTGTTAAAACAAGTAGGTTTTTCTCTTCCATTACATTCTCTGCAAGGACTCTAATCAGCTGTTGGACTGAATATAGCAGAAAGCTCAGTGTTTACTTCAGATGGCAAGTAAAAAGCATTATATGTTTAAAAAACAAGGCTCAAGGTCTCCTAGTTCAATTACACTTGCCATAACGTTTCCTGGCACAAAACCCTTGGGAAGCTAAGTGTTTATTAGCTATAGAAGTTACCTACCTTCTGTCATCAAAAGCAACCACAATAAACTAATTTTAGACATTGTCCAACATTTATCAAACATTCAATTCAAATTAATCAACATAGCTCTCAAAACACATAAAACATGGATTAAGCCAAGAGGTTATTGGCAACATTTTCAACAACAAGCAGAGTCAGCATCCACTCTAACCCACTCATGAAACAAAAAACACAACACAGGCATTCCAGGACATCCTAAGATAGCATACCCATTACATATACATCCAATTTATTTTAGCAAAAATAGATAAAAATAAACATACACTTACACAAAAGATAAATATTTAATGTAGCCTCAACATCATAGAAACAACCATACTATCATCCTCACACTCTTGAAGCACAAGTTACTAACTTGTGTAACGATATATCTGTAAGAGACAGTAGTTAGTGACCGATTCCTTACCTTAGAATATCCCCAGGCGTCAGGCTGGATCCGGAACGTTTTTGCGTAGCAGTACCCTTGCGCGTCGGTAGGCGGCGTCGTGCGGCTCTGCGTCCGTCGTCGGCGTCGTGATCGCCGGGATGACGTCGCGGGCAGTACTTAGACGCCGCCCCTGCGCGCTGGACGTCAGTTCTGTACACGACTTTCCGCGCCAGGAACGCAGAGCCATGCAAGAAGCTGACATAGGTGTCTGAAAAATACTAGGGCCCTGAAAGGGATGTCCATAACCCTAGAAATCAGTTCGCAGAACGGGGAGGATGGGTGGGCGGTAAGGAATCTGTCACTAACTACTGTCTCTTACAGATATATCGTTACACAAGTTAGTAACTTGTGCATCTGAAAGAGACACTTTAGTGACAGATTCCTTACCTTAGAATAGATACCCCAGCAATACCAACCCCGGTGGTGGGTCTGCGAACAAAGATCAGACAAGGAAGTCCCGGAGGACAGAACGGCCAAAGAAGCCGTCCCTCCGGACCTGACTGTCAAGGCAGTAATGCTTTGTAAATGTGTGCAGCGAGGCCCACGTAGCTGCCTGACAGATATCCTGCAGCGGAACACCGCGGCCTAAAGCCGTGGTAGCAGCCGTTGCCCTGGTGGAATGGGCACGCAGCCCAACAGGAGGCTCCTTCTTAGCCAAAGAATAGCAGGCTTTGATACACAAGGTTACCCAGCGGGAGATGGTTCTCTTGTGCACCGCCCGACCTTTTTGGCGCCCACGTAGCCAACAAAGAGCTGGTCATCCACCCGGAAGTGTTGTGTGCGGTTGATATAAAAGGAAAGCGCACGTTTTGGGTCCAGACGGTGGAGCCTCTCTTCCTCTCTGGAAGGATGCGGAGGCGGAAAGAAGGTGGGCAAAGTGATGGTCTTCCCAATGTGGAAGGCAGTAACCACCTTTGGCAAGAAGGACGGACGCGTCCGAAGAACAACCTTGTCTGGATGGACAGACAGAAAGGGAGGTTTGCATGAAAGAGCCTGGAGCTCACTCACCCGCCGAGCGGAGGTGATGGCCACCAGAAAGGCTTCTTCAGAGTCAGAAGACGAAGAGGACAGTTATGTAGAGGCTCAAAGGGAGCGCACATAAGAAAGGTAAGAACCAAGTTCAAGTCCCACTGAGGCATCACAAACGGAACAGGAGGGAAGAGGTGTGTAATGCCTTTTAGAAACCTGTTAACAACAGGGGACTTGAAAAGGGAGGGCTGATCAGGAAGCCTGAGATGGCACAAAGATAGCCCTAGATGGTACCCAGGGCAGAACCCTGTTGGGCCAGGGAAAGAAGGAACAGAAGAACCTCAGAAAGAGGGGCAGAAAGGGGATTCACAGCCTTTGCTGTGCACCATGCCACAAACTTGTTCCACCTGCAGGCGTATACCACCTTAGTGGAGGGACGCCTGGCTGCCAGAATCACATCACAAACTTCGGGAGGCAAGTCGAAAGGAATCAACTGCCGCCGCTCAATCTCCACGCAAGCAGGTGGAGGCTGGACAGGTTCGGGTGGAGGACCGTCCCCTGCTGCTGCGACAGAAGATCCTCCCGAAGAGGCAGACGGATCGGGGATCGACGCTCATACTGAGTAGCTCGGGATACCAAACTCTTCGAGCCCAGTCCGGAGCCACAAGGATGACTTGGGCCCGGTCGCGCTGAATCTTCTTCAACACTCTGGGTAGAAGTGGTATAGGCGGAAAAGCGTACAACAGACCGCAACTCCACTCGTGACGAAAAGCGTCGCCGAGCGACTGCTGCCTTGGAAATTCCAACGCGCAGAACTGATGACATTGCGCGTTCTCTTCGGTGGCGAATAGATCTAACCAAGGCTCTCCCCACTGTAGAAAGAGTCCTTGCGCCACTTCCGAGTGAAGACGCAATTCGTGATCCATCATGCACCTGCGGCTGAGTTTGTCCGCCCTGGCGTTCAGGGAACCTGCCAGGTGTTGAACCATCAGGAAAATGCCCTGATGTTCCAGCCATGTCCAGAGGCGCAGAGCCTCCTGACATAGGGTCCAGGACCCCACCCCGCCTTGCTTGTTGCAGTACCACATGGCGGTGGTGTTGTCTGTGAACACCTGCACTACCTTCCCTTTGACAGAGGGAAGGAATGCCTTGAGTGCAAGTCGGATCGCCCGGAGCACCAGAAGGTTGATATGGAGCCGGGACTCCGCCGGAAACCAGAGGCCTCTGATCTCCGCCTCTCCCATGTGACCGCCCCATCCCAGAAGGGACGCGTCCGTCACAACTGTGTGCTCTGGCTGGGGAAGGGAGAGTGATCTGCCCATGACCCATTGCCGGTTCGAGAGCCACCACTGCAACTGTCTTGCAGTCCCCTCCGAGATCTGAACGTGATCGGACAGGTTGCCCTGGTGCTGCGCCCACTGGAACTTCAGGTCCCACTGCAGAGCCCGCATATGCCATCTGGCATGATCGACCAGCAGGATGCAAGAGGCCATGAGGCCCAGCAGCCTCAGGGTCATCCGTACCGAAACCCAGAATAAAGGCTAAAAGATCGGAATCATAGCCTGAATATCCCGGACTCGCCGTTCGGGAGGATAGGCCAGAAACTGCGTCGTGTCCAGAACTGCTCCGATGAAAAGGAGCTGTGGAGAAGGAATCAGATGCGACTTCGGCACATTGATGGAGAACCCCAACGAGTGCAGGAGTTCGGCCGTAGTCTGGAGGTGGGAGACGACTGCCTGGGACGAGCCCGCCTTCAGCAGCCAGTCGTCGAGATAGGGGAAGACTGGAACCCCTGCCCGGCGCAGATGAGCTGCGACCACCGCCATCACTTTCGTGAACACCCGAGGGGCACTTGTAAGGCCAAAGGGGAGCACGGTGAACTGAAAATGCTCGAGGCCTACCATGAACCGAAGGTAACGCCGGTGGGCCGGCAGGACGGGGATGTGAAAATAAGCGTCCTGCAAGTCCAACGCTACCAACCAGTCTCCAGGGTCGAGGGCAGTCAAGACCTGAGCTAGGGTGAGCATCTTGAACTTCTCCTTCCGGAGGAAGCGATTGACGTTCCGGAGGTCCAAGATAGGACGCATGTCCTCCTTGTCCTTTTGGGTACCAGAAAGTAGTGGGAGTAGCAACCACGTCCTACTTCTGGGGTCGGAACATGCTCGATGGCCCTCTTGGCCAAGAGGGCCATGACTTCCTTCTGCAGAAGCACCAAGTGATCCCCTGACATGCGGTGGAATTGAGGTGGCATGGCTGGGGGGGTGGTCTCGAAGGGGAGGGAGTAGCCCCTTCGGACAATGTCCAAGACCCACCTGTCCGAGGTGATGCCACGCCAGTGGTGAAGGTGATGGTGGACCCTGCCCCCTACTGGCGTGCTGTGCACCTGAAAGGAGGGACTAGGAGGGCTTGGAGGCCGCGGACGGGGCGGAGGTAGTTGCCTGACCCGCAAGCTGGTTGCCCAAACCGCCACGGCGGTAGCCACGTCCCCGGCCACGCGAAGACGCTTGCTGCGCGGGCCGGTGGCTGGGCTGCGGACGTGACTGGGCGCCCCTTCCGTGGCCACGAAAGGGGCGAAAAGCAGAGGTTAGCGGAGGGCGCACAACAGAAAGGCCCAGGGACTTGGCAGTAGCCCGTGAGTCCTTAAAACGCTCCAGCGCATGGTCTGCTTTGGAACCAAAAAGACCGACTCCATCAAAGGGCATGTCCATGAGTGTATTCTGGACATCACCCGAGAAACCAGTTCTCAGCCAGGCGTGGCGACGCAGCGCCACCGTCGTTGCAAGCGATCTGCCCAGCGAGTCGGCGGTATCAAGGCCACATCGTATGGTGTACTTTGCCGCATCCCTACCTTCCGCAATGGTGCGGGTAAGCAGTGTCTGGACCTCCTCAGAACACTGGAGCAAAACAGCCGCCACCGAATCCCACAGGTAGTGGGTATATCGGCCCAAAAGGCAAGCGGTGTTGACGGACCGCAAGCCAGCACTGGAGGAAGAAAAAGCCTTCTTCCCAAATTGGTCCAGGCGTTTGGATTCCCTATCCGGAGGGGCGGTAGGGAAGGCGGTATGGGAGGCAGAGGCTTGGACAACCAAGCTCTCGGGGGTGGGATGTTGAGAGAGAAACAAGGGGTCGCCCGGAGCAGGGCGATGGCGTCGGGCCACATTCCTATCCACAGGAGCCCCTGTGGTGGGCTTGGACCAGGTGCCCAAAAGAACGTCAGATAGTGCATCATTAAATGGCAGCACAGTCTCCGAAGAGGAAGCTGCCGGCTGAAGCACTTCGGTCAGGAGATTAGTCCTGACAGCCACAGTAGGCAATTGGAGGTGCAAGGCTCCAGCTGCTCTACGCAACACCGTTGCGAAATTTGCTCCCTCCTCCGTAGCCACGGGAGGAGACAGCATGCCAGTGTCAGGGGAAGTGTCTAGACCACTGGTATCCCCAAGTTCCTCTGCCCAGTCCTGATCATACTCACACTGCCGTGTGAGAGGGTCTTCCGACCCCTCCCAGCTCTCCTGGTCCTCCTCTGGTTCAAAATATGGAGGAGGAGGGACATCTGGGACCCAAGGTCTCATCGGCGCCGGAGCCGGCGTCGAGCGACGTCGGTCCGGCTCCATGTCCGGAACCGGAGAGAACCGGGGAACGACGCCGCCCGGAGCCCCGGGCGGCGTCAGGAACTGCACCGGGGACATTGACGCCGGCGGAGGCGTGGTTAGGTCAACCGGCGTCGATGGGGGTTGCGGCACCACCGGAGCCGGGATCGGGGCCGGAGCCGAGGCCGGGATCAAGGCTGGCGGGACAGGCGACGCCGGGACCGGAGTCGTCGGCGACGCCGGAGCAACCCCATCAGGGCCCGCGGGGCCCGAAGGCGCACCGGAGGGACCTTGAGGCCCGAAGAGGCGGGCCATGGCCGACAGGAATTCCTGTATTTGGGCCGGAGTCGCCCCCGAACCCGGAAAGGACGGGTAATGCGGGGCGGCTCCACAGGCACGTCCGGGGCCGCGGGGACGGTGCCGACAGGGGCCTCAGCCGAGTCGCGAGACCGGCGAGGCGAAGTCTTAGAGCGATGATGCTTCTTAGACTTTTTGTGCTTCGACTTACCCGAGGAGCGCAAAGACTTGGACTCCGACGACCGGCGGGGGCTCCGCGACTGGCCCCTCGACCTCTCACGGGACCGGGGCTTGGTGCGGCGCGGAGCCGACTGCCGGACCTCCAGGAGCTTTCGAGACCGCTCTCGCAAAGCCTTCGGGTGAAGTTTCCGGCAGTCAGGGCACGACTTCGTGTCGTGGTCTCGGCCGAGACAGTAGAGACACTCTAAGTGCGGGTCTGTGATCGACATCATTCGACCACAGACGCCACATGGCTTGAAGCCGGGCATCCCTACCGACACCTAGGAGTCGAGAAGACTCGAAAAGAAACAGTGAAAAAATTCACCAAAAATGTAGTCAAAAATTGACTAGGGCACTGCTCTTCCCGGATCTGCGCTTACTGGCGCGGAAAAAGAAGAACTGACGTCAGCGCGCAGGGGCGGCGTCTAAGTACTGCCCGCGACGTCATCCCGGCGATCACAACGCCGACGACGGACGCGGAGCCGCACGACGCCGCCTACCGACGCGCAAGGGTACTGCTACGCAAAAACTTTCCGGATCCAGCCTGACGCCTGGGGATATTCTAAGGTAAGGAATCTGTCACTAACGTGTCTCTTTCAGATACTGTTCTCACGTTCCAAATACTATCATTAACACAATCTAAATGGCTCCTTCTCACTTCTACCACACGTAAATGACTCATGAACACAGGCAATCCCATTTAGAACTAACCAAGGATTGCCAATGCTTCCAAAATCACCAACACATTCCTTTTGCATCAGCACTCATTTCTACCCATCATAATACTTCCACATTTGTTGCAGTTTGTCTTGCATATTCTCATCACACTGTTCAAAACAACCACATGCTTATCAGACAAACCATACCAGAAATGGATTAGCTTAGTATCTGAAACACTTCTAGCAACATCGCCAAAGATGAATAATCCTGTAGTTACAGGGAATATCAACCTATACACTCGTCATCTTCCCCACCATGAGACATTCATCCATACTATTGATAAGCGCCCACTGAATGCTGTTCTTGATGGTTCAATTGATTTGCTCAATCAGACCTTTGGATTGCAGCTGGAATGCTGACAGGTGAAGAAAATGCTAGTTACCTTCGGTAGCACTCTTTCTGGTGGATACCCTCAAGGGTCAAAGATTAAAAAAACGAAAGTAAGTCCAACTGCTTGCCTGTAAGGGATTGATTTTATGAGGTTCACACCAGGCTACAAATCTGTCCCAGAGCCACGCTTAGATGGATTTTGTGGCAGGGCTTCTGGGGACCCGGTTGACATCCAACACTTCTGACAGCAGGTCAAAGGCAGGTGGTTGCCGCTGCTTAATCTCCAAGTATGTAGGTGTATACTACAAAGATTCAAGTGGAGGACTTTGTTCTGGTGCTGTGACAGATGATCTTTGTGAAGTGATAGCCTGATAGCAGAACAGATGCTCATGCTCAAAAATTCCAGTTAGTACACTCCCCTAGCCCAATCCAGAGACACTAGGATGACTTGGGCCCAGTCGTTCTTGATCTTTTTTAGAAGTCAAGTCAGTAGCAGGAAGGCATACCTTGTGTTTCATTCTAGCCAGAACACATCTCCTGAGTGTTCTTGCAGAAACTCCAAAGCACAAAACTTTCAACATTGCACCTTCTCAATGGTGCCAAAAAATCTAGCCAGTACCTTTTGTTGCAAGATGTCCTGCGCCACCTGAGAATGTAGACGCCACTCATGATCTGCCAGATGCGGCTGCTCAGCTCATCCGCTCTAGCAATCAGGGACCCTGTCTGGAAATTTGTGATCAGGGAAATGCCTTGACACTCCACCAACCCCAGAGACACGAGCCTCTTCACACAGAACCCATGACCCCACTTTACCCTGCTTTTCACAATATCACAAGGCAGTGGTGTTGTTCATGACAACCTACACCTGCCTCCCCTTGATGGACAGCAGGAAGGCCTTCAGAGCCAGATAAATTGTCTACTACTCCAACAGAATGATGTGGAGAAGGCTTCGGACAGAGACAATAGTGCTCTGATCTCGACCTACCCCGGGTGACCTCCCCAGCCAAGAAGGGACACATTTGTGACCACTATCAACTCTGGAGGTGAAAGGGATTGGGGCCTGCAGCAGAATCAATTTAGGGCAAAATACCACCACTGCAGATCGTTAACCATCGCCTCTAAGATCTGGATGAGATCTGCCAGATTTCCATGCAGCAGGGCCCACTGGAACTTCAGATTCCATTGCAGTGCTGGCATATGCCACCTGGCATAGCTTCCAAGGAGGATGCAGTAGGGTAAGAGGTCTAGAACCATGATCCAGGACAGAGACTGACACATCACGTTCATAGCCTGAATGTCCTGCACTCATTGGAGCAGAGGGAAGGCCTAGAACTTCACTCAGTCCAATACAGCTTCAATGAATGGAAGCCTTTGCAAAGGAGTCAGGTGCCTCTTCGGCCTGTTGACAGTGAACCCCTAATGTCAGGCGGCGTTGCAGGTGTCTGGAGGGGGTCTGTGACTCACTGTGGCAAGCCAGTTGTCGAGGTAGGAAAAAACTGGTAAGATTTACCTCAGAAGACGGGCTGTGACCACCACCGTCACATTCACGAACACCCAAAGGGGTGCTGTTGGGGGTGAAAGGGATAGATTAGTGTGTTCGGAGTCAGAGCCAAAAAGACAATAGAGCTCCTGCTGGCGCGTCCTCCCAAGCATAGGCACCAGGTCGAAGTCAGGGTCCACAACAACTGGTTGCGCTTGTGTAATCTTGTAGCGGAACATCGGTCAAGATCGAGTCAAAGTCAATTTCTTGTTGAACATTGGAATCAGCACTTGATCCTCCTCTGACACCGGTGATGTTGGTACACGCATCAATGTTGAAGGGCCTGGTGCAGATCTTGGAGCCAGGTCTGAAGCTTGTACCAGAGTTGGTACAGGCCCAAGGAAGATCCCAAGTGATCAGATGGCCAGAGAAAGGATCTGCCGGTTCCTCGAGTCCCAAAGGCATGCCAAAGGGAGCTAGAAGCACACCAAAAATCTGGCCTCAATCTACTGCAGAGCCGCTGATGGCCTTGGAAATTTGGTGGCATCTGGATAAGATGAGCAATCAACTCTGCAACCTGAACGATCGACGGTGAACGACATCCTGATGCCCTCGTAACTTCTCTTTTAGTTCTGAGTGGTGGGATGGGGCCGAGTCCTGCTTTGCTTTTTTGTATTTGAATTTGGACTTTGGCTTGCTATAGAACTTCGAGAGCAAGTGAGACAGAGTATGTGTCTTCAAGTGGGAGCGGGACTCTCACAAACACCACAATATCTTCTTGTGTTCGGCGACATACAGCTTCACTTCCTGGTCCCAGATCACTTTCCGGTGCATGAAGGCACATTTATCGGGCAACTTAGAGTAGTGACTGAAGTTCAGACACACACCTTGTATGAGTCTGTTACCAACATTTGTTTTATGTAATTGTGGCATGATTTGGAACCTGTAGGTTTAGGTAGGGACATCAATCCCTAGCACATTGGAAATCAATTTAGAAGTAGGAAGACCAACCAAATTGGTTTCTGGATCTGCGTCAGAAGGTGTGGCAAGAAACTGACATTAGCATGCAGGCTTGGCACTTATTTGTGACTCCGCTCCATCCCTTCCAAAGAGGTAGAGAACCAAAGCAGAGCCGCAAAGAGCCATCTAGCGGCACATGAGAGGAGTGCTAATGAAGAGTTTCCAAATCCAGTCTGATGCCGGGGGAGAATTCTAAGATGAGCCATCTCTGGTAATTAGTATCCACCAGAAAATATTACTTCGCCTTCTTTCCCAAAAAAACGTAACATCTCCTGTAACCTTACCTGCACACAATTATCAGTTATCAACAGTTTGGACAAACACTTTCTATGCAAAACATCTTTAATCATGCTGACAACCACTCATAGAAATCTCACACACAAAGTCATACTGTAATCACCTCACACAATGAACAGTAAGAGCCAAACCATACCGTCTCCCACGCTTTCATGTCACGAAGGGACCCATAATACACAAGGCCAAATTCCTCCGAACTTTCTCTGCAACCTCAACAAGTTGTAAAGATAGATCTTTTGCCTTTTGACCCTTGTTGCTCAAGCTTTAATCTTGTGGCAGTGCCCTTCATTGATTAATATGTTTATGTTAGATTTCTTTGTTCATTACACATAGCTGCCAAGGTTTGAGATTGCCAAGTGTGACATTTTCATAATTGCAGTGTAATTATGAGTGACATTCCAACGACTATGAGTGACACTTTTTCGCGAGCAAAATCAAGCAATGAAGACTAGGAAAACATATAAATATCAGCAATTACACCCATTTGAGCAACATGACACTCTAACAAGATGTTAAAACTGCTGGAAAGCACCAGAAACTGAAGCATCTAGTGCCCTTCTAAGCTGATCGTACAACCAAAACGAGGACTCAGATCTGCACCACTCTCATTGACAGTGCGCGCCGTGCCACTAATAACAAAAGGACGTTTCTGTAAATTTCAGCAAAGTCAGTTATTGTAGTAGGGTCAGATTATCTGTTGCGAAAACCGGCGCAGTGTGCCTGCCACTTGATCACCTGGGGTACAGAGAATAACATAATGACTGCTGTGGGGGTGCGGGGGAGATAAGGAGGCGGATGAGGACTGTTTTCAAGATTGGGTGTCCTCAATTGAAAGCGCACATCATCGTTTGTTGGGGTACTGAAGGTATCCGAGGTGCAGACTCCACTACCAAAATTTGGAGCAGGTGTTCTGCTTTAATTTCTTCTGCTCCGACAAAACGAAAATAAAAAGCTTTACCTAATCACTTTCCTGACTGCTCGTCGACCGCTATAAATCTGTCCATACAAATGAGCACAGGGACATCCAGATTCCCTCGCTCTTCTGCCTTGGCTCTCGTGCTCCTTTCTCCCTCTCTCGTCCTGCGCTCACCACCGATCTGATCACACTGGCATCTCCCTGTGCCCCCCACTTCCCAATTGCGCACAACCATGCCCAAGGCCAACGACATAATTCGAAAAGGCTGCAAATGCCTTGTGCAAGTAGGCCACATGGACTGTGAATTGCCTCTACCCCGCACAGCACAAAAACCTGAAGCCTCACACCCCTGCCGGCCTCCTTTAATGACTTAGTGGAGCCTCCTATTTACTCCCTCTCTAATCCCGTTTATGGCGCAGCGAATGCCCCGGCACCCCCCTTCAGGGGGGTGAAAGGGGGCACACCCTGGTGAACAAACCCCACCCCGGCATCCCCTCGGTGCTCCTCCACACACCCACTGCGCCCCCTGCTCTTAATACCATTACCGCATTGTGCTTCTGAAAAGGGGGGAGGGTCTCCCCCGGGACCCCACACATAAGGCAAACACCACGGTCCCATCTCCAACATCCCCCGCTTTTTCTTGACCCCAACAATCAGGGTAAACTGGCCACCCGTTTTTTTTTTTTTTTAAGAAACTTTAGGCCTCACACCTATTATTTATCAAGTTAAGTGCTTCCGAACTGGTAAAGAGCGCTTAACTATGGCCGCCAGAGATTGTCATATATAATTCATTATAGAGCTTGTCAGAGAATCCGGTGCCTCATGTCCTATTGCAAGGATAAACGGAAATAACGCTCTCCTGAAAAGCACCGAGGCCAATCGAGTGATCAGTGGAGAGCCGTCTGCGCTGACAGAACATTTGACGTCACAGTTGGCCTGCTGTGCACAAGTCTTCGGCAGGGGCAGGGCACCCGTGCCGCTTCTGAAGAGGAGGGGCCCGAGTGAATGAAACTCTATGGCCCAGGTGGAGGGTTGCAATCACTCTCCCAATTTAAATTGAAACTTACTTCTAGGATGGGTTTTCACTACAGCCGAATGTCTTTTAAACCTGGCAGCCGCTCCTGTCCGACATCCTCCCAAACAGAATAAACATTCAGATAAAGTGCGGAATATCAAACAAGTGAGCTAAAATCACATTAAGTGATTCTGGAGATGTTTCTCACTGACTCGTCCCCCGCCCGGCCGCACTTTGCGCCCGCGATCATCACCACGATGTCGATGCCTCTGGTGCGCGGCGTCACCCGCAAGCAAACCACTGACTGAGCTGCTGCTGGCCTTCATACTCCTGGACCCCACGGCGCACAGCCTAGCAGGAGACAGGACGTGATGTCCCCTCGCAGTGCCACGTGATGTCAGTCTGTCTCGGAGCTGCGTAGGCAGCGAGCACGGCACCCGTGAAATCTAATTGAATAAGTATTTGTAGTACTGACAGCGCGGCCTTATCTCTCAGCTGCTGGCAGTCCTACGAAGTATCACAGAGTGTCCCAGGCCTGCGAGAGCAGCTGGCACAGCCACAGGCGGCGCGCTGCCTGTTGCTACACACAAGTTTGCAGGTTTCAGTGCCAGCAATCATAGCATGCAAATATGCGTGACAATGCATTTCAGTGCGGTGATGCGGAGCACCACACTGAAATGCGTTAGTGTCACGTCTGATGCGTGATACTTGGCAGGACTGATTACATATTCATGGTCTTGTGCAGTCACGATATTTTGATTGGTGGGTTCTATCTAATATGCATGTTGCTACTGGTCTATGTATTAACAAATGCACTTATAAATGCACATGTTTATGATACGTTTGAACTGCACACATGAATTCACTGTTTCATTTTAACGTGCACGTCATCACGATCCTCCACTTTGATTCTGCTATTCTGAACCTCACCGGTTGGGGGATATTCCAAGATGGCGTCAGCAGTGAGACTAGAGAGACTGAACGAGGTAAGTTGCAATATTTTAATGAATCCCGAGTAGAGCACAGGGGACAGAAAAACATGATGAATTATAAAACGAGATTTTGACAACCCGCATTGACCTACAGGGTCGTTTTGGGATTCAAAGACACAAATCATTATTTTACAAATGTAGTCCTGGCTGTTTCTCTTCCCACGCGCCGCTGACCTGCACAACCCTGTAATGACTGCCCTTACCACGCATGAGCTTGTTAGGTATGTCTTACTGTAAAAAAAAAAAATATCCTTCAGCAGAAGAGAGCTTGAGGTCAGGCAGAAGGAACGCACCATCGCAGTGGCGTAGCTAGGCACTCTGCCGCCGGTGGCGGTCCCTGCCTTTTGCCGCCGCCGCCGAGCGCCTAAGAGAGAGAGAGAGAGAGAGAGGGGGGGGGGGGGGGGTGCTGGCGATAAATTTACCTGCCGCCCCGAAATCTCGTGCCGCCCGGGGCGTACCGCCCCCTCCGCCCCCCCCTTGCTACGCCAGTGCACCATCGCATTCCATATGCAATTAAAACTTACCTTTCTCTGGGGCAGAAAGGTTCGGGTCACTTCGGGGCAGAGAGTTATCGCCGATCTGATTGAAGAGCATCCGCTGCAGATTAAACAAAACAAGAGTTAGAGGCAAAAGTACCGACACTGAACCGTAACATATTCATTAAGGCACAAACAGCGCCATAGCTTGTCTTTTCTAAAAACGAATCACCCACAGCATAAATACATAAATAATAAAAAGAACGAATCCAGAAAAAAAACTAAAGAGGCCTTTAGAGAAGGCGCAAATCTCTGAGCGGGTTTAGAACTGTGGCAATTAAGTAACAGAACATTTAGCAACTGTTCTGGTCAATCTTGATGCTCCCACAAAATGTGAAATACAACTTTAATAAAAACCTCGATCTTAAAATCTGCGTAGGCCCTCTTGAGAGGAGAGGTTCCACCAGGGCACAAGTGCTAAAAAAAGAAGTGGGGGGACTAACCTAGTTAATCAGTATGCAAGTGGCATCGCGGCGCGGCGCGTGACATTGCGGCGCGTGACATCACAGCGCGTGACATCACAGGAACTGGCATCACAAGAAGTAACATCAGATCTTAAGCCTTAAGCCCTCACATATATGTTTAGCAGGTCTATCATGAGTACATTTGAGCACATTTCGAGCATACTTGCAAACCCTCCTGATTTAGGCAGAAGATTCACACTTTTGTAGGCTACACATAAAACAATGTTACCTTTTATCAGCATTGTTTTCTCTAGCCATAGTGCTTTAAAAGAAATAGTGATATTTAAATTATTACAACGCCTCCTCAGGGGTATAAGCGCTATATAAATGCGATTTATTTTGAACAAAAGCTGGGAAACATCAACACATCTGAAGTTTCTACAGTGCATGCATATCTCCTAAACAGAGCCTAAACAAAGTTAAAAGTTGGATCTCTTCAGTATGTGTGAAGTGCTAACAAGGTGTGAGCCTTTGTTTCCCCTCTGCTGCATTTGCATCAGGTGTGAGGCTCCTGACTGCTCCCAGCCAGGAGACTCCAACAAAAGGAGGCCTGATGACCCCTCCGATTCGGCCTTTGTTATGGGCCCAGCAGGAGTCAGAACTAAGAGAGCCCCGTCCCCGCCTGCACGTTGTTGCAGATAACATGCAGGCGCTGCAGGATGTGTCCCGGTGTTTGTAAATTACACCTGGACGAATTCAGCATATTTTACAGTGGGGCCACACTTCTTGGCAGGGTGGACGGCGTCCACCCTATGAAAAAAGTGGGGGGACGCCGTCCACCCGCATGTACCCCCGACTCGTGACCTGGGTTCCACAGGGTTGAATGGCTCTATGATGCACTTCAAGTATAGCCTTAAGATGCAAAGGGAGATCACAATTTATCACAGTCTTTGCACAACACTACACGGTGCAGTGTCAAAGTAGGGAAGCAGGGAGACTAGGAGCTCAGAGTTTTGCTATAAGCCATGTACGAATCAGACAGCTACCGAGAATATCCTTTTTCGAGAGCAAATATGTATCTGCCTGATAAATAAAACAGAACCTACTTTGAAAAAACACATTTTTGTAACATCTTAATGATAACAGAGGACCTCAAAATCTAATAGCGCTGAGAAGTTACTGCAAGAAAATGCAGTATACTCTTGTTAAATCAATGGTCGCTAAACTGTGCGAATAGCTCGCAAAATAAAGTATGTGCCAAGCCAATAGGTCAGGACTAACCTGTAATTTACAGGGTTTAAAGACAGCAGAAGTAGGATGAAACACGGGCCGGGGAGGCAAAGCTGGACCCGGTAGGGGCCCGTGTCGAACGCCTCCTGGAGGTGGGAATCCCCAGCAAGCCTGCGAAAAAAGGGGCGCACCGGATTGGTCGCCCTTCATGCCAACCGCTAGCCACCCAATCAGGGAAGGAGGTGGCAAGAGGCCGGGAGTTTCAAAAAAGGGATGGCAGTCCCCAATTAGGCACTTGAACCCCACCGAAGAGGAATCCCACCCACCCACACCACAAGGAAGCGGGCATCGCAGCCGCAAGGTCGAGGGGGAGGGGCGGAAGAAACTCAGGGAAGTATCCAAAAGGGAAAATTAGGTTAGGTAGACGAGCTGCTCACACAGTGTCCTTGGGATGCCTCAAGGCAGAGATACTGAGTGAGCGAATGACAGCACACATCCACAGACAGAGTAGATGAGATGCTCGCACAGGGTCTTTGGGATGCCGCATGGCAGGGGCACTGAGGAGCAGGCGAGTGGCCAGCAAGGGTCCAGAGCAAGCGGAACGGCACTTGCAGCCTGGGCAGGTCCTAACGGATGCCCACAAATTCGGTAGCAAGGGAAGCCTGGAACTTAAAGGGGCACCTCGATCAAGGATAGTGCTGTCAAAAAGGAGCGACAACAAAGGTTAGAGGACGTTGCACGTTGTGAAAATAACATAGATGTTTATGAATGACCAACCAAAAGTTGTGAGATGTACAAACCATGTTTAATAAACTGCGGCCTTTCTATGCACCATATCATGTCGTCACTGGAATGATTATTGGGGGAAAAGGGACGCAGTTTGGTGACAGGGCGCAAAGGAGGGGGGGACTCGCCCCTGGGGAGGGGTTCTGGAGCTCTGTATAAATACACTGAGACAGCAGGGTCGCACAGATAAACAAACAGCTGAGTGACGTGGACAGCAGCTAGGTTACACCCATAGGGCCAGCTATCACCTACACCTGCGCATGGACAGCATGGGCTAGCACACTAAAGCACCATGACCTCACAAACAGGGATACAAGGGATATGGTTATTCTAGGAATATGCACTGCTCCTTGTTCTCTCCCTCCTGCACTGTAACACTTCTATAGGCGTGACAATGGCCCCCTTGCCTCCATATATTCACTAATGGCAATGCCTCACCTTTGACATATCTCTTCATTGACTTATTAAATTAGGCAGCTTTCCTCTCATATAAGCCACTTTGCGTTAGCCCCACATGCACTAACAGAGCCCTGGACCTTTTACCATTTAACCAGGAGGCAAGAGCTAAGTTAGGATGACAGAGAGGCCAACAAGAACGCTCTTGATCGAGAATTGTAATTGAGTGAGCTCCCTCTTTCCTCTAAGAATCCAGCACTCATTAATTTGGGCTCTACAGTAATTATCTCACAGCTGCGCAAGCGAGCCAAAGAGCACACGGAAGGACAAACATTGATCCTTTGATGCAGAAAATATCAAATGACTAACACTGCTTATTCTGCAACTAATGACATGCACGGAGTGTTCTGTAAAAGAAAGAAAAGGACACATGCTCCTGTCAACTTGTCATGTCATTGTCGTTATCTTAAACATAGGCTGCTTCCCTGGAAAAAGCAGCAGGCACAGCGATGAGTCAACAGCTTTCCAGCTCCTCCATAGCGGGGGACAGCAGCGCCCTGTGGGTGAATCACTGTCTGGGTTGGGTGGACCTTGGACTGAGAGAAAGTGGAGCCATCTGCAGCGGCAACTCCTCCGCTACCGCGGAGGAGCATCGCCCCACTGCTCAAAAGGAAAAATAAAATTATAATAGCGTAACATTATTATCATTTTATTTTTCCTATAGCAGTCAGTGGCGGGGTGGGGATAGCCAGAGCAAGGAGAGGAGTGGTTTGCACTCCCTAAGTGAGCACGACTGCTTGGCTGGCCCTCCTGGGCTGGCCAAACAGTTATGTGCACTTTGCATGTTCCCCACCAGGCTGTATTACACAGCCTGGTGAGGAACATGCACAGGCTCCCTGTCCCCTTCTGAGCGCCGAACCACGGCGATCAGACCAATCACAACTCTGTATTGCAGCACTGTGACTGGCTCAGGGTAGCCTGTGTGCCCGGGTCCTTCCTGCTGCGGGCCGGGACTGGAGACAGGAAGATGACAAGGACAGGGGTTAGGGGGCGGCCGGCCGTTCCAGGTAAGTCCTTTTTTTTCTATTTTATTCCATCCCCCTCCAACCCAGCCCCCCCCCCCACCTCCCCAACACCCCCGTACGGTAGCAGCCGCTACTGGCCCTCTGGGTGCGCCTTTGAGAGAAAAGGGGGCCACCTGGGTTAATCTTTGAGTTAGAGAAAGGGGGGCCATCTGGGTGGGCCTTTGCCTGAGAGAAAGGGGGGGCATCTGGGTGGGCCTTTGACTGAGAGAAGAGCGGTCCACCAGAACACCATGGCCAGCAGCAACCTATGAACTCCCAGGAGTTGGCAGTCACACTGGTGTGGGAGCAAATCAGGACTGGGCAGATGAACTGCAGTGAACCCCCTGCTGTACGCACTAAATGTAAACTTCCACAAAAGGCCATGGGACGATTAAAAAATGAAAGGCCACTTCATACTAGCAAAGGTTGAAGGGAGGTAACCTAAAAAGTGAATGGCTGGGGGGGCCCCGAAGCATGCTGTGTGCATGCATACACAGCAAGAGGGCCTTAGATGCTTCATACCTAAAAGAGGCATAGTAATGAAAGGAGAACTTCAAGTAGTATACTCCAAGCATACTATCATTAAGTTACAGGCACAAATGTCAGATACTTGGGTCAAAAGCAAATAAACTCTGCAATTTGGAACAGCATTTTTTTCATATTCCTGAACACAATTGACATTAAACACAATGATAGTTCCTTAATTTAGCCTACAGCCTGCCAAAGGACCGGCTCCTTGAATATAGTAAACTATTTATTTACTTGTTTTGGCAGTTGTGGGCTATGTTGGCATTCATAATGCAACGTACAGTTTATTGAGAGTGAATGCACTCATAACATTAAGGGTTCAGAAACTTGAGCAACATCCCGCAGAGAATGTTAAAAATGTTACCCATATCTCAAAATCCAACTAAATAATAATCTTCATAATGTGTATCTCAGAATTAAAAGTTTTTCATAAAACATACAAACATAATTACAAAAACATCCTACAAATGAAAGTACAGCCAGGATCGTCCCAAATTTCGAACTTTATCAAGTACAAAAGGAATATATAAAACACTTCATAAATATTCATCTCCTTCACCTCTTCCCTCAGACATGCTGTCCTGAATCTTGAAAACTCTTAAGAGGCATTGGTGGCAAAAGCACCAGTAAATAATGAAGTACGCTGTAGGGACCCTCATTCGCCAACAGTCCTAGTTACAACAATGATACCACTCAGTTGAATATAAGTAACTTGTTGAGCCCCAAATTTACAAACACAATTCGATCCTTTATATTGAGAAGGACATGTGGAGCCGCGCAACTCAATATATCATGTTTAGTGTTCAGAAGGCAACAGGGACAAAAGCAGTCATGTCAACAGTCACATTGAAAGGGGAACATAGAACAATGATAAACACATACACCAATCAAATGAGAACCCATCCCTTTAACAAAACTCTTGTTTATGTGCTGTGCATACCCCAATGAGACAGACAACCTACATTTTTACCAGGTATAAATTGAAAGAATAAAAGGAAAAGGTTTTGCTCCATTAAGTAAGCTCCTCCTCTTTACATGAATGATGAATAGGGCCTCATGTTACAATGTTTGATTCAAGTTTAATATTCACAAAGCAATTCCGCATGAGCAGGCAAATTCATTCATGTTGGAGGCTGAGGAGTGGCTCCCAACAATCTGTATACACATGTGTTACAGAGGCACCAATAGAGTGGTGATCACATTCTTGGAGGAGTGTTCATTGTGACAAGCACTGCTTGAAATATGCTCCCTTTGGGATAACTATAATCTGAAAGATCACATAAATAAGGTCAATGGTCCCATGTATTATTCCAATTGGAAAATTGATATCACATATCTTCGCCATACGGCCATCAGTTACAGCAGGATCTCATAAACTCTAGACTGGAAGAAGGGGAGGATAAGCTCATAAAATGTGGAGCTTGTACCCCCAACTCCAAGATCCAGCTGTCTGAAGTTGCTACACAGAAACTGGAGGCCATGTCAAATGCCCTCTACCATATTATACCATGAATAGTTAGATGATCTCATTAAGCTTATGTCTAACAAGACTGGGAATATGAGAGTCTTCTGGGGCCTCAAATGTGAGCTGTAATATCATTGTGTGGATTGAAATGAATATATTCCCTGGTATACACTCAGATTTGTCTCGCTGTTGCATCGTCTCCATTTCCTCTCCCACCTGCATTCTATCAGCTCTTTTGTACATGTCCCCATGTTCTCTGTCCTTTTCGTTCACCCAAATACAATCATTGCAAACCTAATTTTCTACCCGACCCATAACACTATGATTATTAACAACTTGTTTATCTTTATTAAAGTTATTTGTAAATGTAGGTGGTTGTGTGCATAGTTGCAGCAATTACATTGAGATGCTTCTTAACAGTTGTGCAATATAATAAAACAACACACGTATTCAGAGAAGCTGGAAACTTGACCATGGAGTCACAGTGCAAAGTAAAGAAGTGTGCAATAAAGTATTACATAATTGGTAAGACACTCCTGCTAATCTAAATTCGATGTACCCACAAGTGGATACCCAAAAATGATTGGAGGGATATTCTTTGTGACAAAGTCTATTTTTAGGTTATTCTATCCTGCTTTTATTGAAACAGACGTACGAGGACTCAGACAACCTTCTATGATGAGAATGACAAGTAAGATAGTTTCCTGACTGGCAGCATCTTTTGGCTGTGAAGCTATGGATTTCCTTGCAACGAACAAACACGAACCCCAACTTCAACCAATTGAAGCTTGTGGATTATCTGAATGAAGAAGCAATTTTTAATTAATTTGGGACAACCTCTAGTCAGTTAAAATGTCAGTTTATTGGGACTGTGGTCCAATAAACTAAAGCAAACAAAATAGAAATAAAGAATTACCATTATTTTGATAACAATTCCATTAAATTCACATCTTTACACTCACACTACATCCTCAGCACATATTTCATCTAAGAACCTAAAACTAAATATTTTACGCATCTTATCACGATTCTGGCTTTAACACTTACAAAAAACTATTTCCAAAAATAATCTCCCTAGTTAACATCTGTTAAAACATTCCAGCAGCACTAACAACATAAAGAAAATGCATAATAAATAAAAACACATTGCATTTTGACATAAGTTATACCATACTTCATCACAATAGGATTTAAAATTCTCCATCTCTCTACTGTATACATTTGGCATTCCAGTAAAATATGCACATTGGAGCATTTCATATTACATCACATCCGCAGTAACCCCCTGCTCTCCTTATCTCTCTGGTTGACCCAGGGCAGGCAAACATGGGGTTAACTCCAATCCAAATGTTAAAATTCTATGCTGCACGGCTTGATTCAGGAACAATACAATACATGGGAATTTTGTTTCATTATATAGGAGCCTATTACGTGGGAAATTGAATTAACCAGTTGTATATATTGGAGATTCTTATCCTTTGACAGCAATTTTATTTTCATGTTTAAAACAGATTAAGAGATACTCACTGGAACATCCAAGGCGGGAGAATCTAATGAGAGCAGATCCACTATCATTTTCATTTGCCCTCTTAATCTCCCAGCCTACCTTAGATCGCTATTCAAAATTTCATTTTTACAATAAAGGCAAGTGTATCCTCATCGGATACTACCAGTCTATTCCAATATTTCAGCATCAGCTTCATTGATATAAAGTGCCAAGAAACTAATCTTGTTTCCATTCTTATTGCTTGAATCATGGAAGACTTAGAAAGACTTAAATGTGACTTTATAGACAAGCCTTTAACTTTATTCCAATTAAGGAACCCACTCAAACCATAAACCCATCCCATATAAACATTTTGTTTGCACAATTGCTTTAAATGCATCTAAAACTGGAACCAGAGAAGGCCCTCAAAGCACAAGGGGAATCACTTGCATAAATATTTAGGTATGGAAACCTAGATGGCATCAAATCAGAAAGAGCTCTAGGTTTGATGACATCTAGGTTTCAGTTCCTCAATATCCCCACAGCTGGGAGAGGACGGTCTCACTTGAAAACATGAGGTTGGTGGGCTGATTGGTGGGTTTTGAAAAGGACATGCTGCCCTGTTTCTTGCGTGATGTTTACTGATCCTACAGCAAAGGCAGGGGGACTAGAACCTATAATATTGTGTACAAGGGTCAGAATGGCTGACTGAGCTTGAGCTGAACTGATGAAATGCAACCATGGATTCTGTACATTTGTGCAGTCACTGCTACGTCTCTCCTCTTTGTTAAGACTTTAATAAAATATCACTGAAAAAGGAAGAAAAGTCTGTCATTATTAACAATGATAGCTTGTTAATACAACCACTAGCAATGCCAATAGTTCTGGCTGTTTTTTGGGGACATCTTTTTGTGTGTTGCCCAAAGTTGTCCAAGAAAAAAAAATCCCATAATGAAACAACATCTTGGGACAAATATGGAAGCTGAGAGTAGTGACCCTATCCTGAAGAAAACACATTAGTAGATTTAATCAAATTCAAATTAAAGTGTTAAACATAGATGATGAAATTTGCGCTGTAGGTGGTGAACACAACAGACATACACCGCAAAATATTATAGCCTTACAGCCCGCCATAGCGGGCTATACCGACCATTAAATGCCCGTCCCAGCATTAAAGGCCTGACCCGAAGGCGAGGGCCTTCAACAAGGGAGCGGGTTTTTAATGCCAGTATAGCCCAGCTACGGAGGGCAATAAGGCTATTAGAACACTGAACCACTAGAGGGCAGAATGTTCTAACAAATAAAGCAATGGCCTCACGAAGTCCAAGGGGGTTGAAATCCCCTAGGGCTCCATGAGGCCTTTCTTCACAGCAACAGCTGTGAAGGAAAACATTGGAATGTTGGAGCGCCAGGCTTTTACCAGCGCCATTAGAAGCCCAGAGCACTCCATTGTGCTCAATGGAGCTCCCAACATTCCAACGTTCTAATACACTGTAGATTCTGTTGGAGAGGAAAACACATTTACATTTAATGACAAGAGAAACCGAACATGACACTTTCTAAGAGAAAAATTAATAAATGTGCACTAAATACGCGTTATAGAAAAGATGACGAAAACAAAGATTTTTAGTTACTGCATCGTAAAAGCATGCAGGAAAGTGTAGTTTAGATTATATCAATTATATAAGTAACAGATTGTGATTTACTAAAGAAAAGAACTATATTTTATTAACATGTGTTAGAAAAACTTGCAAACGGTGAGCTCTCATGTTATCAAGTTTACTTCTAATAGTTTCTAAATGTCATTTATATGGAACAATAGCTAATGAGATTTATCAAATGTTATCATAATCCTGATTATGACAATGAATTTTATTAAAATCTATTTCTTTGTGTGTGTAACCGTGTGCACAGAAAATGGAAAAAGAAAAGTAGGTGCAACACATTTCTAATTGACAATGCTCCATTTGCTCGGATACAATCTTCTCACAAGTATTAATGTATTAAACTTTGTATTGTTCATACTAATAACTGCACACACAAATATAAGTAGCAAGGAAGCTTGCTTATGTGTTTAAACTAACAAGTAACGCTTGTCTATTCTAAAATGGCCGCTAAAACGCGGGAACTTTACTGCGCATGTCTCAACCATATCACGTGGTGTGACGTCTTTCTTTGCTTGGTGGGAAACTCTTGCTTCTGCGCAGTGTGCATTAAAATGGCTGCTTCATGTTTTCACGTGCTACAGCTTGCTCTTGTGTTATAATTAAACTGTGGTATTCTAACCCTACTAATGCGGGATAGAGATTATAAATAAATGGGAATAGAGTAGAAAGAGTGGGTATACAGTGAAACATTTTATTTGTGATTTTAATATTTTCTTCTTTGACTTTTATTAGTTCGTAAATTGGGCCTGGGGTTGGTGAACTGAAAACTCGTGTGACAATGGTTCTGCACATGCTCCCTGAATGGCTGCCCAGAGAGAGAAACAAAAGATGAAGTCAACCTGGACGTCGTCCAAGGCCGTGACCTGATGGCCAATATTGCTGTACTCATGAATGTCCCTACTAATATGCAACAATGTACATGAAGAATGTATAAACTTTGTCGTGAGACGGGTGGGAAATAAAGCAAATGTATTAAATGTGATGGGCGGTAATTTAAAACAATGGGCTTTAAGAAAAATGAATTAAATCAATAAGGTGTGAGGATCAACCCCCTGTCCCTGTCCAATCAGAAATAGTGGGCCCATATTTTTGCAACATTAAGGGGAGGTACATGGGCGTAGATGGGTATAATAGATATAGAATTAGCTAATTAGTAAAGACTAGACGCTGACAGACACCGAGGAACAGGCGTTCACACAGAAGGCAGAGGCATAGGCTCCAGACGTATGAGCAGATCGATTGCTGACTGAACCGCTGTCCAGAGAGGTCCTGAGGTGGGGGCGGCGGAGTACCTTAGAAGGAAGACACGGGAGAAAATTGAGGAGAAGCGAAGTACCAGAGAGGGGAACGACGCAGGCGTCGTTGATAGAGAGGTCACCGGTCCTGTCCTGATCCGGGAGGAGGTCTTTGCTCTTCATCCTTCCAGGGTCCTATCTTTTCCAACTCCTTGGCCAAGGGGTTTGGTTCTCGCACATTAGGTAAATATAAATGCAAACCTTAGTTGCGCTGCTGTCTCTATCTTCTCCTTTCCTAAGGGACCGTCATTGATCGATAATTGATTATTATGCTTCATCCTTGATATGCGATTAAGTATCATGTGGTTCTGTATTTTACTCTGCTAAATCTTTAGATAAACATTTTAAAACTTCCTGACTCAGTGATTATTTCAGGATTATGAATTGTAATGAACGTCACTGATTTTAAACTTCCCAATTAGCAAAGGATTCATTGGTAAGTCATTACTATTCAATCGGAAAAGTAATTGGTAGCAGGGATTTTGATAAAGAGTACC
The DNA here is from genome assembly GCA_963921515.1 of Calotriton arnoldi. Lineage (NCBI taxonomy): Eukaryota > Metazoa > Chordata > Amphibia > Caudata > Salamandridae > Calotriton > Calotriton arnoldi. The sequence goes on along the minus strand of CAWUFW010002681.1, from coordinate 1,860,932 downwards.
AACTGACCCACCAGCGGAAACTGCTAGCGTAGTATGAATGTATGGGCCCAAGTGAGTATTTTGTGTATGAATGCTCGTTGCTAGTAACCCGCTGGATCAGTTTTCTGGTTATCAGAGGATGGTTGTGCTTTGTTAATTGGGTAATGAGAATGGTACTTTTATAAACTAACATCCGTTATTGTTTAAAGTTGTTTTATGTTGTCCAGAAATCCCCGGGGAAAATTGAATAGCGGATGGTAAGTGGAAGCCATACTGCAGTGAGGTTATCTGTCAGGCAGAAATAGTACTGAAAAGTTAAGTAGGGCTATCAGTACTTGTTAGGGACTTTATGCGTGTGAGTGACAGCCAAGGAATATGCTAGTGAAAATTTGATGTTATATCACCTAGAAAGGGTAACATTGAAGAAGTAGCAGGTATTTCTGAAACTTGTGTGAAGAGTAAACGGAAGGGTTTTACTCGTAGTATATGTATAGTAAACGGAAAGGTTTTACTAAGTGTGAGAGAAACTATCCTTTTCTATATTTAGAGAAACTGGCACGATAGCAAATGTTTTATGTTGTTACTGAATTTTAATAAAAAGCGTAGAGAAAATAAAGTTTTGCGTACGATTTTGTAAAGGGAGGGTCAGCTACCGGAGAGGAAGCTGACGTCACAAAACGCCGCGCTGGGATTGGTTGAAACCGCGGGCGTAGAAAGACTCTTGTAAAGGAGGGGTCAGTAGTCAGGAGTAGTACTGACGTCACAGGTACCGCGCTGAGATTGGTTGAAACAGCGAGGGACAGAGAAACGCAGATTGTAAAGGAGGGGTTGGCAGAAAAGATGTCACTAAAAGGCCACGCTAGGATTGGTTCAGAGACAAAAGTTAGCTGGAATCTGATTGGTTGTTACCATAGAAGCTGAAATCCTAGTGGATAGTGGAGATTGTATGTTAAAACGTGATCCGACTTTAATAGGAGTTCGTCAGGATAGGAGATTCCTAGGCTTTGTAGAATATAATTTTGTACACCGGAATTTGCCAAAAATGTACGGAGAGAAGAGGAAAATGTCAGTTCTACAAAAGATTAAGAATTATTTTAAAAAGGATAAACCAATCAAAACTAGGGAAGGAATTATCATTCCACCAGCTAAAACGCCCGCTTCATTCATGATGATGGAGAGAGGTTATCATACTTGTGTATGGATAAAAAAATTGGATGGAATATACCAAAAATGATGGAATATTAGCTTTCCCCGAGAATGGTACTTTCAATGGGAGAATTCTTCAAAATTTGAGATTAAGAATGAATGACCTAGAACCCAGACCTAGATTAACTCAATACGAAGCTTTAGAGGAATGGGTAACCGAGGCATTTGAACGTGATCGATCCAGGAGTAATAGGGGTTATCGGGGATGTTTCCCTAGATACCAAAATGAGTCAAGGGACGGTCAGATGAAACAATGGAGGAGAGCAATGCTCACAGAGGGTCTGTATCCGATATTAATGGCAGAAGAATCATTAGGGAGTAAATGCACAGAAAAGACAAAACACTTGACTAGATTTGGAGATTCCGAAGATGAATTTATGGAAGATATATTAAAGAATCCGCCACCATATCAGGAAGGGACAAGTGGATGCACCCCAAGTGCACCCTTGTTAAGGACACCCTTGGTACCACAAGTATTGCATGATTCACCAGTTAGTAGAGTACTCCATGATAAAGAAAAGGAAGCAATAGATAAAAACAGAGCAGAATTAATTCAGAAAGTAACACAATTGAGTATTCATCCTGATTCATTGACCATACCTGTAACAATTGGTCCAGTGGTTCCCTTGTACGGTGACAAAGTAACTTATCCCAAGCCTCTAGTTATGCCTACACCTGTGAATGTTCCTAAACCTGAAGCAGTAGTAATGGTTGAGGATCACTTTAGTGATTGCGAGTCTATGATTTCATTAACGGACTTGCCCATTCGAGATTCTGTAAATAGTACCCCCAGAAGAGCTACACCTGGTTGCTCAAGAGATGTAAACATAGTAACCTCATCAGGAACGAAAAGTGCCACAGTAGTTACACCTGAAGATTTAGAAAGGTGGGCACAAGGATCAGACAAACAGAGTTCACCCCCAAAGATCATGGACATTTATAAATTAAAAGTTGAGTTAGAAGAAATGATAGCAGGAAATGTAGGGGTAGATCGCCTAAATACTTACGATGAAGAAGAATTATTGTTCGTATGCAGAAGCATCAGAAGAAATGTAAAAATATTTCATGAGAAATTATCAGATTTAGCTCAACAGATGGGAATTGAAATAGGGAAGTCAAAAGTATTACAAAAACCCTATAGAGCAGATTTTTCAGATAAAGATTTGGAAAACATGAATGCCTCTGGAAGAAAATTACAAGTAAAAGAATTAATGACAGTCTTGCAGAAATGGGGAGAACTAGATAAATGGAAGGTTAGATGGACAAAGAAAAAGGAAGAGGCCCGATACATTAGAACAACTTCTGAATATTTAATGTCGGAAACAGGGAAAGGAGATCAATTGTACCCCATGTGAGAAGTTCCAGGAGGGGGATATGTACATGTCCCATGGAGCAGACAGGATATTTTGTTATTTACGAATGATTTTCCAAAGTTGAGGGAAAAGCCAATTGAATGGTACAAGCAGGTTGAGAGGTTTGTGAAGGTGTCAAAGGTATTGTTGAAAGATTTGGATGGTTTGTTCGACATAGTGGTACCTGCCGATTTGTGGACAGATTGCAAAATCACAGTTGATTGGCCCAGTGAAGAGTATCATAGAGATCCAAAGACAGGTGCCCCGTCAAGCGATGTCATGAAAAAGTATCAGCAGGTGATAACTTACCTGAAAGGGAAAATACCACCAAAAGAAACAGACTGGGTGAAAATAGACAGAACTACCCAAGAAGCCAGTGAATCGGTACATGCCTAATACGAACGATTATTGCAGGTATTTAAGCAGTATAGTGGATTTGAGGACATTGGAGATAAAAACATGAGTCAGTTTGTCTATCGATTTGTCTACGGTCTGAAGCCAGAGATTTGTCAGATGATTAAGCAGCATATGTTATGTTGGCAAGGGAAGCCAATAGACGAAATCTTGAAATATGCAAAATATTGTGGAGATGACATCGAGGATAGGCACAAGAAACTACAGGAGAAAATAATGTCGGCTCAGGTGAAAATGGCTGAGAAACAGGGAATTAATTTGGATAATCCAAGTGATAATCAGGGAAAAGATTCTGGAACGAATGGTGACACTGGGAATGGAGGAAAAATGAGAGGACGAATGAGCAGAGAAGAGGCTAAAACGAAGTTTCCTTGTCACGGGTGTGGAAAATTGGGGCATTGGAAGGATGAATGTAAAAAGATTCGGAATAATAATGGCCCAAATCAAAATTTAAATCCACAGACGCAGAATGATTCACAGCAGGGTGTAAATCCTCAAAGTCAGTTGCCACCTGCACCTATACAGGGTAATGTAAGCAGAGCAAAGCACGGTACAGACGTCGGATATCAAGGAGGAAGTGGTAAGAATGATTATGTAACATCACAATTTCTTTTACAGGGCGACTTTTGTACCTATAGCCAATGACGGTGCCTAGGAGAGGGGGAGAAGGAGTGCGTACTTGGTGCATCCTTACCGGTAGATCAGTCAGGTCCATATGTTGAAGGAAATGTGAAAGGTAATGATATTACTTTCCTTTTGGACACTGGTGCTACCAGGTCTACTGTAAGAACAGCAGACATCCCAGACCTTCCTCTCTCTGGAGAAGCTATCCAAGTTGTGGGGGTGGCTAATCAAAAGATTAGAACACCTCTTACTGAACCAATGGAAGTAAAAATCGGAAACTTTAGAGAAATGCATCAATTTGTAGTATGTGATTCCAGTCCAGTAAATTTATTGGGCCGGGATTTGTTATGCAAAATGAATTGCACAATTTTCTGCACGCCGGATGGTGTGGCAGTTCAGACCCCAGATGAAGACCATGTATATAAATTTATGATTGCAAAGCAAGGTACAGAAGTAGATGAGATGTTCTCTTTGATAACAAAAGACGAGTTACCAGAAGAACTGAAAACTACAGTGAATTCCATGGTATGGGATTTCACGGGGAAGGAAGTAGGACTTATGGCCAAAATAGACCCAGTTAAGATTACTGTAAAAGAAGGTGCAATTTTCCCAAACACCAGACAGTACAAAATGAGTGCAGAAGTAAAAGCAGGAGTCATTGAAGAAATAAACAGAATGGTAAAACAGGGAATATTAAAAGAAGTAATGAGTAGCCCTTGTAACTCACCAATCATGGGTTTGAAGAAACCTAGTGGAAAGTATAGGATTGTTCAAGACCTGCGTAAAATAAATAAGATCGTGGAACCCTGTTGTCCTATAGTGCCCAATCCTGCCGTAATTTTATACCAGATACCTTGGAGTGCAGGATGGTTTACTGTGATTGATTTATGCCAAGCATTCTTTTCGATACCCTTGCATCCAGATAGCCAGTATCTATTTTCATTTAAATTTGAGAATAAAGTCTATGTATGGAATCGTGTTCCTCAGGGGTACACGGAAAGTCCTTCCATCTTCAATCAGATATTGAAAAAGTGTCTAGAGAAACTAGTGATGCCAGGAAGCTCAGTCTTAGTGCAGTATATAGACGACTTACTGGTGGCATCTAATACCAGAGAGGACTGTGTTGTTGACACCATTGCATTATTAAATCATTTAGCTGAAGAAGGGCATAAAGTTTCACCTGAAAAATTGCAGTTCTGTACAACAGCAGTTAAGTATCTAGGACACCAGATTGAGAGGGGCAAAAGGAGAATAACAGCTGAAAGAATAAAATTAATAAAGAAAATGCAAATGCCTGTCTCTCAACGAGAAGTGAGAATGTTCCTTGGAATAGTAGGTTATTGTCGACAATGGATACTAGGATTTTCACTATTAGCAAAGCCCTTAATTCAAATGACGAAAAAGAAGGCAAAGGACCCAGTTGAGTGGGATGATGAGAGTGTAGGAGCTTTTGTAAAATTAAGAAATGCTTTGTGTGCAGCCCCTGCCCTAGGCATGCCTGATTATAAAAGAAAATTCGCATTATTCTGCCATGAAAGAGAGAATTGTGCACTTTCAGTCTTAACCCAGAGACATGGTTTAGACAGACGTCCTATAGCATATTTCTCTGCTACATTGGACCCAGTGGCAGCCGCATTGCCAGGCTGCTTAAAAGCAGTGGCGGCTACCTGTTTGAGCATTGAACAAAGTGAGTCAATTGTAATGGGACACCCCGTAAAAGTGTTTGTTCCACATGCGGTTGTGATTTTGTTGACAAGAACCCGAACTCAGCATCTTACTCCTAGTCGGCTGACTAAATATGAAAGAATAATACTGGGTGCTGAAAATGTGAACATTGTAAGGTGCACAATAGTAAATCCAGCTACCTTACTACCAGACCCATATCATGAAGAGGTTAAAGATGACGAAGAGGAACATGATTGTTTACAAGTCACAGAGTTGTGCACGAAACCACGTCCTGATATTCAGGAACTGCCCCTCAGGAAGCCAGACAGGGAGCTGTTTGTTGATGGTTCATGCCAAAGGCATGAAGATGGTAAACTAACTGCAGCATATGCAGTATGTGAACTAACTGGAATAGTCGAAGCATCCTATTTACCGGGAGTCAAATCTGCACAAATAGCTGAATTGATTGCATTGATAAAGGCTTGCAAAATTGGGAGGAATCAAAAAGTAACTATATTTACAGATAGCCAATATGGTTACGGGGTTGTGCATGATTTTGGCCAACTATGGATGCAGAGGGATTTCATGACTTCTTCAGGATCCCCCATTAAAAATGGACAGTTCGTAAAAGAACTACTGGAGGCAATACAATCACCAAAAGAATTGGCTGTGGTGAAATGTGCCGCACACCAGTCAGGAGATGACTGGGTGGTAGTCGGCAACAGATACGCAGATCTTGTGGCTCAACATTGTGCCAAAAACAGATTGTCAGTAAATAAAAGGGTGGAAAGAATGGGAATCAGCTGCCAACTTATGCTGTATGCACCTCCTGAAACATGGAATGATGTAAAGCGATTGCAAGATGATGCCGATGAGAGTGAAAGAAGTACATGGATTAAAATGGGATGTTCTCAAAGGGCAGACGATGATGTATGGATTTGTGCCGATGGCAGACCAGTCATGCCTGACTGTCTGCTTTCACAAATGGCCAGGATGTATCATGGAGAGACACACGTAGGGAGAGATGCAATGATTAGGCTCTTCAGACAAAATTGGTACAATCCAAGGTTTAGGGCGGTAGCAGAGAGTCTTTGTCAGAGATGTTTAACATGCCACAATGCATAATCCAGGAAGAAAAACAATAATTGGGTTTGGGAAAGGCGGAGGGCCCATTTATGAGATTGCAACTTGATTTCATTCAGTTACCACCATGTAGAGGGCTGAAATATGTACTTGTCATAGTGTGTCTGTTTTCAAAGTGGGTGGAGGCTTACCCTACCAGGAGGAATGACAGTATTACAGTCGCAAAGTTGTTGTTACGAGAACTCATTCCGAGATTTGGTTTTCCAGTAACTTTGGAATCAGATAGAGGAAAGCATTTTAACAGTGAAGTGATTAAGATAATCTGTGAAGCATTCCAAATTGAGCAAAAATTGCACTGTGCATATCGTCCAGAGGCTTCTGGAGTGGTTGAACAAATGAATGGCACGATAAAATCCAGACTGGGAAAAATGTGTGCATCAACATCATTAGATTGGCCAGATGCATTGCCTCTTGTTTTAATGGGACTCAGAAGCATTCCTGATAGAAATACTGGATTGAGTCCGCACGAGATAATGATGGGAAGAGCAATGAGACAAGCACATGTTCCCACAAATAAACTGCTGAATATATCTGATGATATGGTTCTGGATTATTGCAAAGGATTGGCTGACCTAGTGCATTCGGTCTCTCACCAGGTTGGAGAAGACGCAGTTTCCAGGCAGCCTGAAACAAGAACATGATCTGGGTCCCAGAGACTGGGTGGTATTGAAGAATCACACCAGAGAAACGTGTCTATCACCTAGGTGGGGCGAACCTTGTCAGGTCATACTGGTCACAAACACAGCAGTAAAGTGTGCAGGATTTCCTAATTGGATTCATGTAAGCCACACCAAAAGAGTACCAGATCCTGAAGAAGAAAATACTCAGACAGTATCGATTGCTGAGGAAGCTGAAGGTTGCCCAGCTGAAGAATCTCAGGAACAAGATTCGAGGGAAGCTGAAGAAGAACAACCGAGCACAAGTCAGGACTGGATACCGGTGGTGGAAATTCCTGAAGTTTACCACAGAACAAGAAGTCAAGCAAATTTAGAAGAAATTGAAGAAGATCAGATAGGTGAAGAAGAAGCAGCTCAGGAAGAAGAAGAAGAGATAATAAGAGAACCTGAGCAGACCAGATAGGGATAGGAAACTGGGCTCAAAATAAAAACGAACCAACAGATTTTGAGCAGGGACAGACGGGTTTAGAAGAACGCGGTCAGGCTGCAGAAGTACAAAGTGCAATAAGCCCTGATCAGAACCAGTTAGATCCAGAAAGGTACACAGAAGAAGAAGATCTCGAAAAACACGAACATGAAGAATTAAATAAAGAACAAGGTCGGTTAATAGAAACTCACAGTGGAGCTGCTGAAGAGAAACAAATCAGACCTGAAAAAGAACAAACAGTAGAAGAAATAGGAATTGAAGAACATCAGATTGTAACACAACCTGAAATTAAAAGAATTTCTGAAGAAGAAAATAAAGAGAAAGTGCAAACAGAGAAAACAAGAAAAGGTGATCATTGGCCTAGTGTCATTAAAAGAGTAAAATACCACAAAACAACCAGAAGTGAAGATCCAGAACAAGTAAACGAAGTGACAAGCCAAACGGGACAAAAGAGTAAAACCGAAAAACGAAGAAGTAAAAGACTGAAGCTTGTGAACAATAAATTTAAAGGTCCTGATTGGACTTATATTATTCTCGAAGATTACGAAAGCTCAGAATCAAGTGAAAGTGATGACGAAGGAACCAGTGCGGAACTGACTTATGAAAAAGAAGTAGAACCACCTTGAGAACGTAAAGAGACTTGAAGAAAACGATAAGAAGAGCAATATTCCTTGTCAAAAATGCCTGACGATAGAGTTACTGGGAGACCAAAGCAGAAAGGTTGTAAAAGATGCTGTGCTATATGCATATGCAATCTGGTAGTGATGCTTATAGTATGGTTAGTTGTGATCGTAGCAATTCCTTACCTTATGATAATAGATAAAAAGATTAACAACGAAACAAAGGAAAGGACAGATAACTTGAAAAGTAATAGAGTAGAACTAAAGGCAGAAGATGAACCAGAATTTCATCATGAAGTAACAGATAATGACACTGGTCTGAATGTTTTCACAAAGTTATTGTTTCAATATGTAGATACCATGGAAGTTAGTAATTGTTATGTCTGTATGAAACTACCTGAATCAGTAGCAGAAGGGTTAACGTATCATCCCTTGCCATTAACCTATGGCATATCATGTAGTGTACTGACTAGTTTATTTTATAGAACAGGGCAACTTCAGTATTATTATTCAAATATAGATGTGATATTTTCTGAGGTTCCGATTCGAATGAATATGAATCCAGTGCTTAGTAGTAAAGATGCACAGTTTATGGGAGAATTTTTCTTAACAATGAAATCAATAGACATAACACATGCACATAGAAGCAATCTAACATGTTCATTACATGAAGAAGAAAAGATATTTTTGAATTTAGTTTTTATTTTTGTGTTTTATAGAGCGCGAACTTGACCCGTTAGGGTATCAGAGCGCTTTACAGGAAACATAGAAATGTGCAATAGGCTTGGAATCACAATAATATACAAAGGTAAAAGAGGGCAGGATGCAGGATATAAAAAAGATAGTGGACACGGATGTACGGTTTGCGATTTATGGTTGCTCGAAACAAGTCCCCAGGTTTCTAGGAGAGGTGACTAGGTAATCCGAGGGGAGGCGCTAGTCAGGAGTTAATCAGAGTCTCTGTGCTGGTTGGAGGCAACATTTAAACGAGGAATTTACCCATAAGGAAGGTTTTGGCCTCCTTTTTGAAGCGTGTCAGTGAAGGGATTCTTCTGATGGTGGGCGGGAGAGAGTTCCATATTCTCGGAGCGGCCCCAGAGAAAGCCCGATTGTACGTTTTTTCTTCCGGAAGCGTGCAGGTTGTAGCAGGAGGTCTCTGGCGGATCGGGAGTTTCTGGTTCCTCCGGATACCACAAGTTTCTGTGCAAGATAAGCAGGGAGTTTGAGTGTAGGGCCTTGTGTGTGATACAGGCCAGTTTAAGCTGTATTCTAGCCTCAAGAGGAAGCCAATTCAAAGCTTTCAGGTGTGGAGAAATGTGGTCGAATTTTCTTGAGCTGGTAAGAAGTCTGGCTGCAGTGTTGAGGCTGGCTTTTAAAGGTGCCAGTGAGATCTTTGGTAAACCCGAGAGGGTAGAGCAGCCATATTCCAGTCTGGAGATGACGAGAGCTTGGACTGCCATTTTTAGATCGGCATTGTCGAGGAAGGGTTTCAGTTTCCTAAGGTAGCTCAGGTGGAATCTGGCTGATTTGGCCATCGCATTGATGTGGTCTCGCATGTTCAAGTTTCTGTCCAGGGTAATTCCCAGAGATTTGGCCGAGTCCACGATGGTCGGTGGGCAATCTAAGGCTGTGATAGCCTTAATCCATGTCTGCATCTCGGGATTGGTTTTGGTTGAGAATAGAAGACAAGATTTTCAAAAGAAAACTTCTGAGCATAAGGCTCATTTGCCACCTTGGGCTGAGAAAGAAGGTAGTTACACACCTGGCAAGGCTCAAGCTGCTATGGCTCTAGATTTTGTAAAGACCGGGAAAATTTGTCTACATAGGTTAAAGACTGAGTATAACAATGTTTTCATCGGTACCAGTGAATGTGAACACAATTTCTTAATTCTTGGAGGTTGGGGACTCAAAGGAGGAACAGATTCAGTTTTTCCTGGAATCTATTGTGTGTGTGGGAATAAGGCTTACTTTAGGCTTCCTGCACGGTGGTATGGAAGTTGTTATTTTGGAATAGTATTTCGAAAGATATACCACGTAAAAAGAAACACTGGCAGCAATGAAAATACTAGTGAATTAACACGTAAGAAAAGAGCTAGTTTTTCAGAAATTGTAGGTGATATATTTGGTGCATTGATACCTTCAGTGGGAATCATTCTGAACTCAAGGAAGATATGTAAATTATCTACAGTGGTTGATCGTTTATCAACTGACACTGCTGGAGGATTTCTAATGATTAATGCGGAAATGGTTGCGATTAGATCTATGGTTATGCAAAACCGACTTGCTCTTGATATTATATTGGCAAAAGAGGGTGGAGTCTGTAAATTATTGAAGACGAAACACTGTTGCACTTACATACCTGATAAAAGTGCAGAAATTGGAACGTATATACAGAATATAACTAAACTTGAGAAGGAACTAAAACCACTGGAAGTTGATAGTGTATGGGAAAGATTGACCAATAGTATTAGGTCAATTGGTACCTGGTTTGCTAATGTAGGAAAAGGGCTTATAGGTCAAATATTAGTACCCTTAGCAGGGATAGCAATAATAGTACTGTCAATAACAATATGGTGCAAATGTTGTAGAACGAATGAATCGTATAATGTGACAGGAAAAGGAAAGAAGAGAAAGTTTGACGAAATCGAACTTGAAGATTTAAGAAGTGAATTATACAAGAAACTGAAAGGAGATGTGAAAAATAGAAAGTGTAAAAATGAAAGTGAAACTATATTATGCTAAAAGTTGGCATCTGGTTGTGGGTAGTAATTGATGGCTCAGAAACGCCATCAGAGAGGGGATTGATGGAGAAAGGACTCACAATTGAGACTTGCTCGGCTACAATCTTCTCACTAGTATTAATGTATTAAACTTTGTATTGTTCATACTAATAACTGCACACACAAATATAAGTAGCTAGGAAGCTTGCTTATGTGTTTAAACTAACAAGTAACGCTTGTCCATTCTAAAATGGCCGCTAAAACGCTGGAACTTTACTGCGCATGTCTCAACCATATCACGTGGTGTGACGTCTTTCTTTGCTTGGTGGAAAACTCTTGCTTCTGCGCAGTGTGCATAAAAATGGCTGCTTCATGTTTTCACATGCTACAGCTTGCTCTTGTGTTATAATTAAACTGTGATATTCTAACGCTACTAATGCGGGATAGAGATTATAAATAAATGGGAATAGAGTAGAAAGAGTGGGTATACAGTGAAACATTTTATTTGTGATTTTAATATTTTCTTCTTTGACTTTTATTAGTTCGTAAATTGGGCCTGGGGTTGGTGAACTGAAAACTCGTGTGACAATGGTTCTGCGCATGCTCCCTGAATGGCTGCCCAGAGAGAGAAACAAAAGATGAAGTCAACCTGGACGTCGTCCAAGGCCGTGACCTGATGGCCAATATTGCTGTACCCATGAATGTCCCTACTAATATGCAACAATGTACATGAAGAATGTATAAACTTTGTCGTGAGACGGGTGGGAAATAAAGCAAATGTATTAAATGTGATGGGCGGTAATTTAAAACAATGGGCTTTAAGAAAAATGAATTAAATCAATATGGTGTGAGGATCAACCCCCTGTCCAATCAGAAATAGTGGGCCCATATTTTTGCAACATTAAGGGGAGGTACATGGGCGTAGAAGGGTATAATAGATATAGAATTAGCTAATTAGTAAAGACTAGACGCCGACAGACACCGAGTAAACAGGCGTTCACACAGAAGGCAGAGGCATAGGCTCCAGACGTACGAGCAGATCGATTGCTGACTGAACCGCTGTCCTGAGGTGGGGGCGGCGGAGTACCTTAGAAGGAAGACACGGGAGAAAATCGAGGAGAAGCGAAGTACCAGAGAGGGGAACGACGCAGGAGTCGTTGATAGAGAGGTCACCGGTCCTGTCCTGATCCGGGAGGAGGTCTTTGCTCTTCATCCTTCCAGGGTCCTATCTTTTCCAACTCCTTGGCCAAGGGGTTTGGTTCTCGCACATTAGGTAAATATAAATGCAAACCTTAGTTGCGCTGCTGTCTCTATCTTCTCCTTTCCTAAGGGACCGTCATTGATCGATAATTGATTATTATGCTTCATCCTTGATATGCGATTAAGTATCATGTGGTTCTGTATTTTACTCTGCTAAATCTTTAGATAAACATTTTAAAACTTCCTGACTCAGTGATTATTTCAGGATTATGAATTGTAATGAACGTCACTCATTTTAAACTTCCCAATTAGCAAAGGATTCATTGGTAAGTCATTACTCTTCAATCGGAAAAGTAATTGGTAGCAGGGATTTTGATAAAGAGTACCAACTGACCCACCAGCGGAAACTGCTAGCGTAGTATGAATGTATGGGCCCAAGTGAGTATTTTGTGTATGAATGCTCGTTGCTAGTAACCCGCTGGATCACTTCTGTGAAACTGATAGGGAATGTACTTAACACCTATATCGATCTTATTTGTGTGAAACAACATCTTAAATGTATAATCCGAAATGTATTTACATGTTTGTATTTGAAAGAAAAAAAATTACTAGTACCCTATACTGACACGTATTATTGAACAAGTTACTTACCTTCGGTAACGATATATCTGTAAGAGACATAGATTAGTTATGGATTCCTCACCTTAGAATTACCCCCAGGCGTCACACTGGATCCGGAGAATTTTTTTCCTCAGCAGTACCTCTGCGCGTCGGAAGGTGGCGTCGGTCGACTCCGCGGTCGTCGTTGGCGTCATGGTCGCCGGAATGACGTTGCGGTATATACTTAGACGACGCCCTCGCGCGCTGACGTCAGTTCTTTACACGACATTCCACGCCAGAAGCGCAGAGCCATGCAAGACACTGACCACTGGTGCACGAAAACTAGGGCCCTGAAAGGGAGTCCCTTACCCTAGAAGTCAGTTCGCAGAACGGGGAGGATGGGTGGGGCGGTGAGGAATCCATAACTAATCTATGTCTCTTACAGATATATCGTTACCGAACGTAAGTAACTTGTTCATCTGAAAGAGACAATTAGCTATGGATTCCTTACCTTAGAATAGATACCCCAGCAATACCAACCCCAGTGGTGGGTCTGCGAACCAAGTTCACAAAAAAAAGTCCTGGAGAACTGAACGGCCGAAGAAGCCGTCTCTCCGGACTTGGCTGGCCAGGCAGTAGAGCTTGGTAAACGTGTGCAGTGAAGCCCACGTAGCTGCCTGGCAGATGTCAAGAAGGGGGGACAACACGTCCCAAAGCAGCAGTGGCTGCCGTCGCCCTGGTGGAATGAGCACGCAACCCAACTGGAGGTTCCTTTTTTGCTAAGGAATAGCAGTTTTTGATGCAAAGAACGGCCCAACGGGAGATGGTTAGTTTTTGCACGGCCCGACCTTCCTTGGCGCCCACATAACAATCAAAGAGCTGGTCATCCACCCGGAATTGTTTTGTGCGATCCAGATTGAACGAAAGCGCAAGTTTTGGATCTAGACGGTGGAGCCTCTCTTCCTCTTTAGAAGGATGCGGAGCCGGAAAGAAGGTGGGCAAAGTGATGGTCTGTCCTATATGAAAAGAGGTAACCACTTTGGGAAGGAAAGAAGGCCTAGTGCGGAGGACAACTTTGTCCGGATGAACAGCCAGGAAAGGAGGCTTAGAAGAAAGGGCTTGTAGCTCACTCACCCTGCGAGCAGAGGTGATGGCAACCAGAAAGGCAGTTTTAAGAGTCAGGAGCCTGAGAGGACAGTTATGTAGCGGCTCGAAAGGAGAACACATAAGATAAGTAAGAACCAGGTTCAAGTCCCACTGGGGCATCACGAAAGGAGTTGGAGGAAACAAGTGAGTAATGTCCTTAAGAAACAGATTTACAATGGGGGACTTGAAAAGAGAAGGCTGGTCAGGCAGCCGAAGGAAGGCCGAAATGGCCGAAAGATAGCCTTTGAGAGTGCCCAGAGCAGAGCCCTGCTGGGCCAAAGAAAGAATGAAGAGGAGAACCTCTGAAAGGGGGGAAGAAAGGGGATCCACAACCTTTGCTGTGCACCATGCCACAAACTTGTTCCATCTACAGGCGTATACCGTTTAGGTGGAGAGACGCCTGGCTGCCAAGATAACATTACAGTCTTCGGGTGGAAGGTCGAAAGCTGTCAACTGTCACCGCTCAATCTCCACGCAAGGAGGTGGAGGCTGGACAGGTTCGGGTGGAGGACCGTCCCCTGCTGCTGCGACAGAAGATCCTCCCGAAGAGGCAGTCTGATCGGAGGATAGATGGCCATGTGTAATAGCTCGGGACACCAGACTCTGCGTGCCCAATCTGGGGCTACAAGAATGACTTGGGCCCGGTCGCGCCTGATCTTCTTCAGCACTCTGGGCAGAAGTGGTATAGGTGGAGAGGCATATAGAAGACTGCAACTCCACTCGCGACGAAAAGCGTCTCCGAGCGAGTGTCGCCTTGGATATTCCAACGCGCAGAACTGCTGACATTGCGCGTTCTCTTCGGTGGCGAATAGATCTAACCAAGGCTCTCCCCACTGCTGAAAGAGACCTTACACCACCTCTGAGTGAAGACACCATTCGTGATCCATCATGCACCTGCGGCTGAGTTCGTCCGCCCTGGCGTGCAGAGAACCTGCCAGGTGTTGAACCATCAGAGATATGCCCTTATGTTCCAGCCATGTCCAAAGGCGAAGAGCCTCCTGACATAGGGTCCACGACCCCACCCCACCTTGTTTGTTGCAGTACCACATGGCGGTTGTGTTGTCCGTGAACATCTGCACTACTCTTTCCCTGACAGAGGGAAGGAATGCCTTCAGTGCAAGACGAATCGCCCGAAGCTCCAGAAGGTTGATGTGGAGCCCGGACTCCGCCGGAGACCAGAGGCCTCTGATCTCCACCTCTCCCATGTGGCCGCACCACCCCAGCAGTGATGCATCTGTCATCACTGTGAACTCTGGTTGGGGAAGGGAGAGGGATCTGCCGTTGACCCAATCCCGGTTCGTTAGCCACCACTGGAATTGAAGTGCCGTGCCCTCTGAGATCTGGACGCAATCGGATAGATTCCCCTGATGCTGTGCCCACTGGAACTTCAGGTCCCACTGCAGAGCCCGTATATGCCACCTGGCATAGTCCACCAGCAGGATGCAGGAAGCCATGAGGCCCAGTAGCCTCAGGGTCATTCTGACCGAAACCCGGGATAGAGGCTGAAAGATCGGAATCATAGCCTGAATATCCCGGACTCGCTGCTCGGGAGGATAAGCCCGAAACAGCGCTGTGTCCAGAACTGCTCCGATGAAAAGGAGCTTCTGAGAGGGGATCAGGTGTGACTTCGGCACATTGATGGTGAACCCCAGCGAATGCAGAAGGTCGGCCGTAGTCTGGAGGTGGGAGACGACAACCTGGGGTAAGCCTGCCTTCAACAACCAGTCGTCGAGATAGGGGAAGACTGGAACCCCTGATCTGCGAGGATGAGCTGCGACCACCGCCATCACTTTCGTGAACACCCTAGGGGCGCTGGTAAGGCCGAAGGGGAGAACGGTAAACTGAAAGTGCTTGTGGCCTATCGTGAACCGTAGGTAACGCCGATGGTCCGGCAGGACGGGGATGTGAAAATAAGCATCCTGCAAGTTCAACGCTACCATCCAGTCTCCAGGGTCGAGAGCAGACAGGACCTGAGCCAGTGTCAACATTTTGAACTTCTCCTTCCGGAGGAAGCGGTTGACGTTCCGGAGATCCAAGATAGGACGCAGGCCCTTGTCCTTCTTGGGCACCAGAAAGTAGTGGGAATAACAACCACAACCTACTTCTGGGGCAGGAACTCACTAGATGGCTCCCTTGGCCAAAAGAGCCATAACTTCCTGTTGGAGAAGGGCCAAGTGATTCTCCGACATGCGATGGGTCTGAGGTGGCATGGGTGGAGGGGTAGTCTCGAAGGGGAGGGAGTAGCCCCCTCGGACTATCTGCAAAACCCACCTGTCCAACGTGATGTTGAGCCAGTGGGGGAGGTGATGGCGAATCCTGCCGCCCACTGGCAAAAGGTGGCCCTGAAAGGTCAGACTAGGAGGGTTTATACTTTATTCTCTCCCAGAGCTGTGTCCCGATTCACAAAATGGCAGCCGCAGCTTTTCTCTCAGGTTGCAGCCAGCCAATCATGCCATTGCTGTTGGAGCGTGGATCCGCACCTCTAGATATACATAAATCTTTTTTCTTTTATAGCTCCAAAACTACTAAACAGATTTACACCAAGTTACAAAAAAACACTTTCTGGACCAAGACCTAGCTTTCTACCAAATTTGGTCGTGTCTTAAGTCCCTATGGGAAACTGCATAGCGAAAACTTGTTTTGGGACCCCCTCCCCCCCTTCTTCTTGGCCCCGCTTGAGGAATCACCTCGAAACTTTCCACACAGCAGCTGAAGCGAGCGGCAAACTAGTTTTGAAAATTCCATGAAGATTTTTCAGCCGACTTATTAGCAAAACAAAAAAATCCTTTTTGATGGAAACTAAGTCCCAACTATGAATACCTACTGCGTGTGTGTGTGTATATATATATATATATATATATATATATATATATATTCACTGAAAAAACCATAGGTTTCAGGCATGTTATAGTTAGAAATTAGCATTTAAAAAACCCTAGAAATTCACTGAAAAAACATAGGTTACAGGGACGTTATAGTTAGTTGGACATTTCACTCGTAGAAAACCAGAGAAATTCCGCTGTTATAGTTAGTTCAACTATAACTCGTGCCCCCGCAATGCACTGCTGATGACGTCACATATTACATCATTCATGACATGGTCAGTGACATCACTGATGACATCTCAAATGACATCACTGATGACATCACTGATGACATCATCCACGTGAAAATCTGATGCACCTCCTCACACCAAAATATAACCTTTGATACACCCACTCTAAAATACAGACTACCATTTTCGAAACCATAGAGACACCAATACCAGTTACTACATACCCACTCACTGATTCCTAGGTCTACACACACATTCACTCATTCACCCATACAGTCACTCATACATGCAGTCACTCATCAATACAGCACTATCATATGCACTCATACACCTATACAGACACTCACACACCACCACTCATCCAGAGGTACTCACACACCTTGTCAGTCATGCAAAAAATCAATCACACTTCCATTTACTCACCTATATAGTTCTACACACACCACATCACTTATTCAAACAGAAACAAACGCATACTTACTCTCTTATACAATCACTGATACAAGTACACACTCATCCATACAGCCACTCTCACAATCACTGACTCTCACGTATAGTCATTTATATACTCCAACTCTCACATACACTGTCTTTTACATATGTAGTTACTTGGACATGTACCACTGAGACATCCATTCACTTATCAACACACCCATCCACACACTCACCCACCCATACAGCTGTTTCCACATGCACTCTTGAACCCATACACCCAGTGAATCAACCACTCAAACATCTATGCACAGTCACACACCTCCCACCCACCCACCCACACACACACTCAGGCACCCATACAAATACTCAGGCAACCAATCGATAACCCATATAGACACTCATGTAGCTACTCACCAACCCATGCAGCAGCTTATACAACAACAGACAGACTGATACAGACATTCACACAGTTTAGTCACTAACCCATGCATTCAGTAAGACACATGTAATCACTCACTTAAACAGTCAGTCACGCATCTACTGAATCCTCCATCCAGACACTTATACACCCACTCATTCTTCAATACACCTTGGCATTTATATAATACATATTTATACTTTAAAGAAACACACAGTCACTGGATGATGTCACCAGTGATGTCATCAGTGATGTCATTTGAGATGTCATCAGTGATGTCACTGACCATGTCATGAATGATGTAATATGTGACGTCATCAGCAGGGCATTGCGGGGGCGCGAGTTATAGTTAGCCGAACTAACTATAACGGCGGAATTTCTCTGGTTTTGTACGAGTGAAATGTCCAACTAACTATAACATCCCTGTAACCTATGGTTTTTACAGTGAATTTCTAGGGTTTTTTAAATGCTAATTTCTAACTATAACGTGCCTGAAACCTATGGTTTTTCTGTGAATTTCAAAGGTTTTTTAAATGCTAATTTCTAACTATAACGTCCCTGAAACCTGGGGTTTTTTCAGTGAATTTCAAAGGTTTTTTAAATGCTAATTTCTAACTATAACATCCCTATTAAATCCCCTTGAATCCTGAGGGTCCGTGGGGGCCAACTAGCCCACCAGGTACCTCCAGTAAGCGCCACAGAGCTGCATTGCAGAGAGGTGTTCCGAGGTCACGCCCCTTTTTACACCACGCTGCAAACGCGGCTTGTGGCGCACTGCTGCTCGTAGGATGAAGTCCACTTGTATCCTGAGGTCCTCAGGGCACAAGAGGACCTCATCGCCCCACCAGCAGTGCACCAGAAGCCGCGTTTGCAGAGTGGTGTAAAAAGGGGTGTGGCCTCGGACCACCTCTCTGCAACACAGGTCTGTGGTGCTTACTGGAGGTACTTGGTGGGCTAGTTGGCCCCCAGGGACCCTCAGGATTGAAGGGGAATTAATTCCCCAATTTACAACGCGCCAGGGGGCGCATTTGCAGTGTGGTGGAAAAAGGGGGCGTGGCCTCCGGCTAGATGCCGGCTTTTTTTTTAAGGGGGGCTGTGTGGCCCCCCTTCTTTTACATTTCTTGGGCCCTGGGGACCCCATCCCCCAGGGCCTGACCCCTATTTATTTTATTTTTTTCAACAAATAAATCGGGAAGGGCCCCTCCTGAGGCCAATTTCGCCCCTGGGGACCCCATCCCCCGGGGCATGGCCAGTCGTTTTTTCTTTAAATTTTAAATTTATTTCTTTGTAGGGGGGCCGCGTGGCCCCCTCCTCAGGCCAATTATGGCCCAGGGGACCCCCATCCCCCGAGGCCGGCCTTTACTTTTTAAAATTTTCACAGGGGAGGGGGGCCGCGTGGCCCCCCTCCCGGGCCACTTCTGGCCCCGGGGACCCCATCCTCCGGGGCCTGGCCGCTACGTTGGGGACTGTGGGGGGAGCCTCAATGCCCCACGGTCCCTGCCGGCTACCCGCGTCCTGCGGGAGCCGCCATTGCTTTTCCACACCGGGAGCTGCTGACATGCAGCTCTCCCCTTGTGGAAAAGCAATTCTGCTTTGGCTTTTGGAAGCGAGAGCAGGTTTCCTGCTCTCGCTTCCAAAAGCCAAAGCAGAGTTTGACAGGGCGGGAGCCGCACGGCTCCCGCCCTGCCATAGCAAACAGCAATGTCCTGGGGGTGGGCACCCTGGGACATTGCAGGAGCCGGCCCTGGGGGGTGGCGGTCCCCAGGGCCATCGAGGGCTCCAGGAGTGGGGCCGCGAGGCCCCCCTCCCTTCATTTTCTATACCCCGGGGAGGTGGTGGTCCCCGGGGTTTGGGGGTCCATGTCGGACCCCCCAATTTAAATATTTAGTGCCCCGGGGAGGTGGTGGTCCCCGGGGCATGTGGGGGGGCTAGAGCCCCCCCACACAAATCTTTTAAAAAGAGATACAGAACACCGGGGAGGTGGCAGTACCCGGGGCAGCGTGGGGGGAATGGGACCCCCCCCACGCATTGTTTTTCAAGCCCCGGAGAGGTGGCGGTCCCCGGGGGGGGCTGCGTGCCCCCCGCACATAATCAATAAAGCCCCAGGGAGGTGGCGGTCCCCGAGGCTGCGGGGGCCCCCGCGGGCCCCCGCAAATTTGAGAGTGCCCCCGGGACCTGGTCCAAACAAAGTGCGGGAGCCCGCGCTTCATTTTTTTTTTATTTTAAATTTTCGGCGGAATTCGCCACCCCAACGCGAATTCCGTCGTTAAAAAAAAAAATGCTTTTTTTGGCCATGGGGGTCCTTGTGGGACCCCCTGAGCAGGCCTAGGGGGTCAGGGTGTTTCTACCCTGCCCCCTTTTCTTCTTTTTCAACTCTTTTCTTGTGACTCGGTTACCGAGTCACAAGATGGCTGCCAACACTTCCTGGTTTGGAGTGTTGGCAGCCAATCAGAGTGAAGCTCGTGCCCGGGAGGGTTCGCGAACCCTCCGCTGCCACAGATATCGAAATTTTTTCTTTTTCTAAGTTCTCAGGAACTACTGAACTGATTTACACCATTTAACAAAAAGGGCTCTTTCTGAACCAAGACCTAGCTTTTTGCCAAATTTGGTGTAATTCCGTTCAGCAGTTCGGGCTGTAGCTTTGTCTAAAGTTTCCTATGGAAATTAACATGGGGAAAACGCGTTTTGGGACCCCCCTTTTTTCTCGGCCCCCGCTTGACGAATCACCCCGAAACTTTCAAGACAGAAGCTGACCGGAGCGCCTCACTAGTTTTGAAAATTTCGCAAAGATTCATCAACCGGCGCCAAAGTTATTGGGAAAAGAATCAAGCATTGGCATAGCCAATAGGTCTCGCCTTTGGGACCTTATAAGTATTTAGTTATGCAGCACAATATCTTTACTGCAACAACATTAACTGTTGCATGGCTAAACACTTATAAGGTCCCAAAGGCGAGACCTATTGGCTATGCCAATGCTTGTTTATGAATGAGAGGTGGAAGCTGTGAATGGAGCTGGCGGATTCACGCGGTGATTGGCTGCGACGCAGCCCGCCCAGGCGAGCCCTACGCTCCCATTGGCTCAGGCGTCCTGCACAGGGGTTTCCATTCACAAAGTCTTTTCAGACAAAGGGCGGGGGGGCAGAGGGGGGAAAGAGAAACAAACAGACCAATCCCGGCAGGCTCAGCTCTCCCGGGCCAAGAAGTGGCTGAAGGAGCGAGAAAAACAAGTCCGGCCGCCGAGAGCTCTTCCAGCCTGCAGAGGGATCCAGGTGAGGTGGGGGCCAGAGCGGGAGCTTCGTGTGCGCTACAGACGTTGGGGAGCAAGAGGGTACCCCGCATGGTTAATGTTGCTTCTACGTGGCCAGCCCCGTCCGACCCGCGTCTGGTCCCCCCTTAGCTGCACTGGAAGTTGGTGCGACTGTGCTGGGCTCACACAGGCCCCGGGCAGGGCAGGCTGCAGCAGTGGGGAGAGAGTTCGGGGCGCGCGCGTGGCTCAGAAATCGGGAAAGGAGCACAGTGCATTGCAAATTAAGCACAGCTGCGACGTTCCCAGGAGATGGTGCATTTGAAATTAGAGACGTGGAGGGGTGCGAGAAACCTCGGAGGTCATGCAAGATGGGGTATCTAAGAATCGGGGTACTTTAGCATGAGTGGAGCATGTAATTCGTAATGTAAAGAAAGTAGTCAAGAAGCTTGATAAGTAGCTGAGAATACACTTTGGGTGGTGGCGCTTATGAACTTTAGAAGGGCGCTTTACGAAGGAAATGGAAGCGAGTGATCCAAGTGTTGTGCACTTTGGGGCAAGTGAACATCAGAGGGGGCCCAATGCAGTTTTCGAGGACGTAATGGGGCTACACTCGGGCTCGGTGCAATTCTATGAAATAAGGGCACTCAGCAGTCAAAATCTGAGGTAGAGTCGCGTTTGGTGTACGCCAAGAGCATGAAGAACGCGCACAAAATGTGCCCCAACCCACCAAACAAGCATTTGAAGGCACGCGCGGGGAGGAGGGGGGGCGACGCGAGTGGTGCGCGCGCCTCGCGCTGAAAGTTAAATTAAAAAAAATAAAAAATGAAGCTGACGTCGCGCGCGCTTGTGCGCTTGCGAGCAGCAGGCGTGACCACACGCTCGTGCACCATGGCCTTTTGCTCGCGCGTAACCGCCCGAAAAAGGCCACGACGCACGAGCGTGTGGTCAGCTTCTGAAACCCCCTTACATAAAGTCTCGCCAGAGCAGCGCTTGCGCGCTACTCGAGGCTCGACCTAAAAACGCTTTTGAATAGAAACGAGGTCCTAACTATAACTACCTACTGGCGACCGCCAGTAGGTGTTATATATATGATATGATGTGTATAAATGGTGCGAGCTTCAAAGGGAATGTTGAACTTAACAAAGGCCGTTTCGGCTGAAACGCGTTGTTCCTTGTTCTTTTACGCTCCTGAATAAACACTTGTGGTGGATTTGGTGCGCCGCTTTCCTTCTTATTGGATGGATAGATAGATAGATAGATAGATAGATAGATAGATAGATAGATAGATAGTCGCCAGTTGTAGTTAGGACCATGTCTCGATTGGAAAAGCGTTTTTTGACTTGCCTATGTCTTAGGCGCCGTTTGACGAATCTTCACAAAATGTTACCAAAAAAGTATGCTGGTGATTGTTGCGCATGGAACGATTCAGTGTGATCTGGGGGGCCAAGAACAAGGGGGGGTCAAAAAAAGTGTATTCTCATGTTCACTTCTATAAGGATTACACTAATTTTGGCAGAAAGGTAGCTCTTGGTCAAGAAAGAACACTTTTTGTTATTTGGTGCAAATCTTTTCAGTAATTTTTGACTTATTAAAAAAAATCCAAATTTGCACATATAGGGACGCGGATCCTCCGAGGATCCGACAGTCCCCGTGCTGAAATGTGATTGGCTGGCAACACTTCAACCAGGAAGTGTTGGCAGTCATCTTGGGACTTGGCTTCAACCGAGTCCCACAAAAAACATTTTACAAAAAGAAAAGGGGGCAGGGAAGTTGTACCCTGACCCCTTAGTTCTGGTCATGGGGCCCCAGAGGGAGCCTGCCAGGGCAAAAAAGCATTTTCTTTTTAAATCTTTGCTGCAGAAACGCAACAGAGCCGCTAATCCGCACCAACAATTAAAAAAAAAACAAGCATGGGCTCCTGCCCTTGTTTTGAATTGAGCCCCCCCTCCTGAGGCTCTAGAAGCCCTGGGGTCCACCACCTCCGTGGCAAAATGACACCAATGTGGGAGCCCAGCGGATCCCTCCCGACCCCGAGGACCACCACCTCCCTGGCACCAAATATTTTTTAGAAGAATGGAAGAGGTGCGGTGCAGCCCCTCTCCCAGGCCACATTGGCCCCCTGGGACCACCACCTTCCTAGGGCCAAGCCTGAAAATTAAAGGAGGGGGGCCACGTGGCCACCCCCTGGGGCTAGCTCCTGCTATGTCCCAGGGTTTCCATTTTCTTGGGGGGAACTTTGACCGCTCCCGCAAAGGGAAAGCAAATACTCCTGTTCCAGCGGGCGGGAGCTGTCAAAGTGCTCCTGTCCGCTGGAAGTAGAGGTTTCATCTCTTTCCCTGCCCGCAGACATGCGGGCAGAGAAAGAGATGAAAGGATTGCTCTTGCACAGAGGGAGCTGCCTTTCCAGCAGCTGCCTCCATGCAGCAGCAATGCCTCCCCACAGTAGGTGAGGAGCCGGCTAGGACCGCGGGTGCCTTGAGGCTCCCCCCGGGGTCCCCATCATGCACACTGGGTGCCCAGGGCATCAGAGGATGGGGTCCCCAGGACCAAAATCGGCCCGGGGAGGGGGGCCATGCGCCCCGCTTTAAAAATGTTTATATTTTAAGGCCGTGCCCCAGGAGATGGGGTCCTCGCAGCAGAACTTGGCCCGGGCGTGGAGCCGCATGGCCCCCTTCCCAGGGCCGATTTTGGTCACGGGACAACATTCCCTGGGGCCCTGCCATGTGTCCCTGGGTGCCCTGGTCCGAGCCAGTGTCCTTTTTTTAAACAATGGCCCCGGGACCTGGCCCACCCGGGGGCTCATTTCAAAACAAGCGCAGGAGCCCACGCTTTAAATTTCTTTTTTTATTTGTGCCAGAGTCACGGATCCTCTGCGATTTTCAGTGGAAATTAAAAACAAAAAGGCTTTTTTGCCCTTGCGGGGTCCCTCTGGGACCCTAGAATCAGAGCTAAGGGGTCAGGGTATTCCTACCCTGCCACCTTTTCTTTTTTGTTCTTAACCTTTTATTCAGGGACTCGGCTGAAGCGGAGTCCCAAGATGGCTGCCAACACTTCCTGGTTGAAGTGTTGGCTGCCAATCAAATCTCAGCAAGAGATCGGGAGGGTTCTTGGAGCCTTCGCATCACTAGAAATACAAATTTGGATTTCTTTAAATATCTCTATAACTACTGAACGGATTTACACCAAATAACAAACAGCACTCTTTCTGGACCAAGAGCTAGCTTTCTGCCAAATTTGGTGTAATTCCGTCCAGAAGTTCGGGCTGTAGTCGTGTCTAAAAATTCCTATGGAAATTAACATAGAAAACACACTTTTTTTGGACCCCTGCCCCACTAATTTCAAGCCACAGCTTGATGGATCGCCCGACACTTTTCATTCACAACTAGAATCACCGGCGCACTATTTTTGGAAAATTTCATGATGATTCGTCAACCGGCGCCAAAAATATGGGCAAGTCAAAAAACGCTTTTCCTATGGAAACATGGCCCTAACTATAACTACCTAATGACGACTGCCAGTAGTATATATATATATATATATATATATATATAAAAATATATATTTCCACACAATCAACGCGGCACTCCGGAGTCAAGTTTTAAGATGAGTTTATTTTGCCCAACTCAACCAACGCATTTCAGCCCTCTCACGGCTTTGCTCAATGTATATATATATATATATATATATTCACTGAAGAAACCAAAGGTTAAAGTAACAATATGGTTAGGTGAATATGTCAGTGACAACATTAAAGTTTTGAACTGAAGAAACCACAGAAATTCACCAGTTAGTTAGCAGAGCTAACTATAACTTGAGCTCCCGCCATGCACTGCTTATGACCTCACATATTACATACCTCATGATTTGTTCTATTACATAATTTATATCACTCATGACATCTCAAATGACATCACTGATGACATCATCCAAAGAGTGTGTTAGTTTGTTTTATAGTTTACAAAGTGGCAGGCAAGTACCATATTACTTTTCTACCTAATATTGTAGAGCCTGTGTCCAGCTGTGATATTCCATCCGCTGAAATCTAAATCTCATAGGAAATAATGCCATTTAGATCATCTAAATCAGGCCTTTAGCGTTTACAAAACGCATATGCTCCTAATGCATCATAGGTGTGTAGAGATATTGAACATGTTATAAATCTTTGTATTGAATACGAGGCAAACAATTTCCTGAAATAGTTCTTCTTCACAAAGATATGATGAGTTTACAGGGCAAATCTTATTGATCATGATAGAAAGGCAGTGTGCACTGTAGTGTATAGTAATGCTTACCTGGGATGACTCAGTAGGAGTTGGGTAGATGGCACTGAAAGGTCTTTCCCTTGGTGAAAGACAGGGGTTGTCTCTAGATTGCTTATGCTTGTCAGATAGTAGAGGTGAAGCTGAAAGAAATAAAAAAACAAATTAGGAGATGCTAGTTTTAAATTGCTG
The DNA here is from genome assembly GCA_963921515.1 of Calotriton arnoldi. Classification (NCBI taxonomy): domain Eukaryota; kingdom Metazoa; phylum Chordata; class Amphibia; order Caudata; family Salamandridae; genus Calotriton; species Calotriton arnoldi. The sequence goes on along the minus strand of CAWUFW010002681.1, from coordinate 1,835,553 downwards.
CCAAAAAAAGGTTAAAATAATATACTCATTAGCACATCTCACTTCATTGTACTGACCTCTGGCACTAGATGGAGCAGAACTGGTGACATTTGGCGAAGCAGAATGCGTAGAACTCAGGCTTGAGGTAGATGGGCTTGGCTGAAAATGCAGAAAGAACATTAGAATGTGGTTCTTAATATTGGATCTATAAACATGTTACATCCTTTAAAATGTCCAAGCAAATATTAGGAAGCCTTTTAAATTATCATATCTCAATTGTTTTTCCTTTGCTTTTTTATAGCTACACATTTTACTTACATGTTTTACTTGATTCAATTCATTCTATCATCTTGATTCAGTTACTCTCTCTAACAAGCATCTTCACTCTCACACAGAACAATGTTTAGCAATTTTGTAAATTGGATATTTTGATATTTGCAGAGCTGTCACTTCAGTTATACTTTTAAATAAGCAAAGTGATCTCGAACAATTTACACCCACCAAGTTTGAGGAAGGATGGTGGATTTTGGAAATTTTGGCAGATGTATACGAACAATGGAGGAAGAGTACAAGTTACTACGGGTGAGTCGTATATACCTACTCTTACATATATACACCTTCTCTTCCAAAAGAGTGGTAAGAAGTTAGAGTTTAGGCCCGGCCCAAGTGTAAAGTAAATAGGACTGATTGGCCAAAATGACTCTTTTCTATATTTCAAAAGCAGAATGAAGGTGGGTCGATCATATGGTCTCCCCTAGTACTCTTTGAAATAGGAACACAATTTTGGAATTTCTAAGAACATTCTTTTCTGTTTAGTGAAGCAGTATGTACCATTTCAGGGAAGGTGTGGTTCATTACATTTCATAACAATGGGTGAAACAGAAGTAAATCCTGTAGTAAATTGAGAACTTCAAAGAATTCCTGCTATGTAAAAAAGTCTTGAAAAACTCTTAACTCCTTGGTTCAGTCAATAGAAAACATTAGAGATTGATGGTGGATTTTCACCCATTGGTTCTGCTAGAGCTAAAGTATGTGTTTAGTCAGTGAACACTAGAACTAAAACCACATCCAATTGTTGCAGGGCTAGAAAGATGAAGAACTCTGATCTTTTATGTCCTCCGGCCACTTTCCAGAGAAACCAGATCAACGGCTCCCCCTATCCTGCTAACAAAAGTTTTAGGGGTCTGCTTTGTTCAATGCATGTTAATCTGGTTAATTCCACTGTAAAGGCTTCATTGACTGCCCACCAGGAAAGGCTAAGGGAAGATCCGAGGATGTGGAAGTTTTTACAACCAAACAACTCTTTCTGAGCCTAGGGAAGTACAAAAGTGACCGCAAATATCAAAGTGACACTTGCACTCTCTTTTTATTCAGACCTTTTACTACTTGTAAATTAAGAAGACCAGTTCAGTTATGCACAGCACAAAGTGAACATAATTTTGAAGCCCAAGACCTGTATGGCACAATTTCTCAGCTCTGTCAGGTATCCTACAAATAAGCATCCGACACACACGTAAGGTGGAAGGGTTATCTTGATAGAGGAGCACTGTACTACTGTACTACAAGAAGGAAATGGGGTGACTATGGTGCACAAAAAAGAAATACTCTGGTATCAGATCTTCTCTTCTTCCAGTCTTGCAGAATGAATTAGCAGCATTAAAGGTACAGAAAGGTGGATCTAGCTTATTCTAAAATCGCTATAGACCAATTTTATGTCAGGACTGGAGGCTTCAGATTATGCAATAACTTTCTTCATTTTATTGCTCAGCAGCCAAACCAACATTATATCAACACAATAAAGACTGCAAATCCCATGAGTCTTTGTTTTGATACAGATCTAACCGCCTAATCATAGAGTCCACCATATATAACATCCATCAAGGAAAATCACTTCCTCTTTCTTCACTGCTCAGCAACCAGATAAGTGCTTTTTATGAGTCAATGTAATGTTTCTTATTCCTTTGTAATGTTCGAGGCGACCGGCCGCTTGCTAAACGCACTGTACCGCGGTGCTGGGGGCTGACCGACATAGGTAGGAACGCTCGGTGCAATTAGCAGAACGCACCACCATTAGCAGTCAAAGGCGCGATTGCAAGTCGGGCCCTCTAAGGGTGCAACGTGTGCTGGCAGACGTGGTAGGGAGGGTAGCTTGATGGTGCAATTGCACGTCAGGTTCGCTAGGGGCACAGCGTGTGCGGATGGCGGCATTCAACTCATTCCTGGAATTCTTGCCTTCGCGCGTCTCATCAGCTCTGTTTCCCTTGGAAGTGATTTCAAGCCATTTTAAAGACAAGCGTACGGAGAGCGAGCCCTTCAATTCCACTTTAACATCGCTGGTGTTGTTCTTAGTGGGTTTTACTTGCTCCAGTCACTCGGTTCCTACCATATAGCATAACTCATCGTCTAGCCCACTATAATTAGAGGGCGTGTGAACTCAGTCCCAATGTTCTCTCAATAAGCATTTTTACATGTGAATTCCTGCCCTTCTACCAGCAACAAGCATTGACTAAGGTCACAGGGAGGTGCCGTTTGTGTAATACTGAGAAGGTGGGTCCTTACCTGTGAAGTACACTAGGGTTCACCCTATTCTACAGCGCCTTACATTGTAAGCACAGTGGTACTTGATCATCAATGGCAGGCTCTAGAGAAGAATACTGGGGCGCGGGGACGAGGAGCAGCCTCTCCTTCCCTTTCATATGGAGCTGATAGATGCCATTGACGTCTCCCTCCAGAATGCGATTTCGGCTGCCTTACAACCCCTGAGTAAGCAAATAGTGCAACTTACAGCCCGACGCAATGTAGTACCCCTGCAAGGGGAAGGTGTGGGACCTGTACCCACTAGTGACACTCAGGGTGCCCGGCAGGGTAAACAGAGGGCAAAATCTTGCCCCAAAGCCAGGGCTAACACCCCTCACGCAGATGCATTTGAAAGGTTACGCAACGTCTTCCTACGACAGCACCGAGACACCTTGCAGGAACCAGATTCCCAGCCTGGGTTGACTCCCGACAAAGATGATGCCTACTCTCCCCAGGAGGTGGATGATAATACCAGGGAAGATTCTGAGAACCCTGATGAGGACTCTGGCGATGAACCAGGTCCTAACAGACCATTGCGGCCAGAGGGTGGCGCCAACCGGCCCTGGCTGGAAGACCAGGGTGCAGATACTCATGAGGCGGGGGCTTCCAGGACCTGCTGGATCCTGATGAGATTTACCATCTCTGCTCTGCTGACTGGTTTCCCGCCAGCAAGGTGACGACATGTGTCTTCCCACATTTGGAAAACGATGGCTAAGGAGGTCAGGGGTCGACTGAGGGCAGAGTGCCCAAGACCGTCACTGACTGGCAAAGTGGCCTGAATGCCAGAAATAGATGGCAACCTTTGTCACTAAGTTTATCAAAGACCCAAAGAAGCGTCCGGACCGATCCTGGAGGTCATGCCAGGATAAGGTCCTGGATGTCCTGGGGCCACTCACAAAGATTTTCGACATGGCAGAGGCAGCTCGTGAATCAGGCGAGCTGGCTAGGCCCAGCGAGCGATGTGCTTCCTGGGGAATGCAAATTGTGCATTGTAGCCGGAGTGGTGATGCTCTTTGTTGATTAAAATAGACCCCAAGCTAGGAGAATTGGCCACCACAGAGACCGGGGCAGTGGCAGACGGGGGTCTATTTGGAGACCCGTTCATTAAGGAACTTACAAAATTCGTGACAACCTTTTCCTCTGTGGATAAAGCCCACCAGTCAATCTGGAAGGTATTTAATCAGAAGGTTTTTGGTGGGGCCTGAAGAGGTAGGTGGTGCTCCTCCGGCCGTGGGTACAACATTAACCCCCACAAGTTTAAAACCAGAGGATCCATGCAGTGGCAAGACCAAAAGAAGTATGGAGTTTCTACCCCACCCGGGACAACAGTCGAGGCCGTGGAGGCAGAGGTTCCTACAGAGGAGCAAACAATGCCCCTGGGGGCCCTAATGGGAAGCGATACCCCTTTTTCCCTACCAGAGGTGGGCAGAAGGTTACGATGGTTCCGCTCGAAGTGGGCTTTGCTCACAGGAGACGCATGGGTACTACAGACAGTGGAGGGCTTCCACATAGAGTTATTTGGCACCCCCCGGAAGGGACAGGACCCTCGACCCCTAGTCTTCTCACAGGAGAGCATGCAGGTAGATGACTGGGAGGTGCAAGACTTGTTACACAAAGGAGCGATCGCACCCACAACCCGTCATGCCAGGCACTTTCGCAGCAACATATTCCTAGTCCAAAAGAAAGACAAGGATTTCAGACCGGTTATCAATCTGCGAGAATTCAACAGGTGGGCAGTACACCGCCACTTCAAAATGGAGGGGATCCACCTCTTTTGGGATATTCTCCTCCCAAAATGACTGGCTCATCAGATTAGATCCAAAGGATGCGTACCTCACCATCCTCATTTTACCTCCACATCAACGATTCATACAATTTGTGTGGAGGGAACAGGTCTTCCAGTTCACGTATCTCCCTTTCCATCTCTCCTCTGCACCGTGGTGCTTCACCAAGGTGTTACGTCCGGCCATGACATGGCTTCATGCGAGAGGAGTCAGACTAATCGTCTATTTGGACGACATCCTGATCAAGCACCAAAATTGACAAAAATTAGAAGCGCAGTTACAACTGACGAGATCTCTGTTACAGAACCTAGGGTTCATCATCAATTGTCAGAAGTCAGAATTTACTCCTACACAAACATTGGTATTTCTGGACCTCGAGATAGACACGGTGGCTGTTTCTCAGACTACCCTACAAGAAGATCACTCCAATCTGCAGAAAAATGTGCAGAACGTTAGAGAAGGAATGCATTTCTCTTTGACATCTGGCCAGGCTTGTCGGACTTCTCTCGTCATCTACACAGACAATTTTTACGGGGCCGCTACACTACAGGGCACTCTAGCGCCTCAAAGCCCAACATCTCAGGAGGGGCTTTTCTTATGCCCAGGAGGTCAAACTTTCGACAGAAGCGCGGATGGAGATCTACTGGTAGCTCAACCACATGCAGGTCTGGAATAGCAGAGCCATTTTTGGTTCAAACCCGGACTGGAGAGGTTACCACCGGGGGACCGTGGGGAAACGACGAAGGGGCTCTACACATCAACTGTTTAGAACTTCTGGCAGGATCCTTTACGTATCGGAGCCTGGCAGCCAACAGGGTCTCTTGTTCCATCCTCTTGAAGCTGGACAATGTATCGACAGTTCAGTACATAAATCGCCTAGGGGGCACCCACTCCAAGGCGCTGGCAGACCTGGCCAGGGACTTTTCGGACCACTGTCTGGCAAACAAGATCTCTGTTACGGCAGAGTATCTTCCGGGTCGCCTGAATCAGATGGCAGATTGGAATTCTTGTCATCTAAGAGATTCCAGTGCTTGGAAATTGGATCCAGTTCTTTTCCAGGCGATTATGCTCAAATGGGGTCCATGTCTGTTTGCCTCCTGACTCAATTGTCGACTGCCTTGGTTCTTCAGCTGGCGTCCAGATCTGTTAGCGGAAGCGACAGACGCCTTCCTCCAGGACTGGAAACACTTTTGGGGGTATGCGTTGCCACCATTCTCAATGATTGCCACACTCAAGGCGTTGGTGAGGTGGCAAGAGGTGGAGGTGATCGTGGTCACACCGCTGTGGAAATCTCAAGTTTGGTATTCAGTTCTTCTGGAACTTTCTATGGCTTTTCCAATCCGACTTCCCCAGACTTCTCATTTTCGGACGGACTTCGTGGCAACTTGCACCAGTTGGTCCAGAGCGGCAATCTCCATCTGACGGTGTGGAGGATTACAGGGGACACTGGGATGTCCCAGGCCTTTCTTCACAAGCTGCGCTACTCATCAAAAAGGATTCGGCGGACTCTACGATCAAGAGATATAGTTCAGCTTGGTGAAAATGGTCACGCTGGTGTCTGCAACGGGATTTCGATCCCTTGGGGGCGGATGTAATACACATTGTGAATTTCTTGTCGAAATTGTCAGGCGATGGACTAACATATCGCACAATTAATTCCTGTAGATCTGCCATATGAGCAGGTCACTTACCGTTCCACGAAGTACCAGCTGGGAAACATCCCCTGGTATGTAGGTTACTGAGAGGCATTTGGTTCTCTATTCCCCCAGAACCACGCTATTCTTCGTTATTGGATGTTAAAGTGGTGCTAAATTTGCTGTTATCATGGCAAGATAATGAATATCAGATGTACGTGCACTAGATATCACGGCACGCATTTTCAAGCCAGAGGGAGTTTTGTTTGCTGTATCTAGGAGAACCAAATCGAACTCTAGAGTGGTGCATTACCTGGCCCTTCCTTCTCACCCCAAGTTGTGTGTGGTCAGATGTCTTCGACCCTATGAGGCTATGACTGAAGCGAACTGTCCTCCGGGGATGAAGCATTTACTCATAGCCCTGAAGAAACCGTTCAAGACGGTTTCAGCTACTACTATCGCCAGATGGGTGAAGTGGGTGTTACAGGAAGCTGGCATTGATACCTCCTCTTTTATAGAACATTCGGCCAGGGGGCTATGGCCTCGAACGTTTTTCCTCTAGGTGGACGATTGGAAGATATCTTGAGGGCAGCAGATTGGTCTTCAGATTCCACATTTAAGACCTTCTAATTTAAGCCGATCCCTGGAATGGCCTCACTGGTGATCAACTAGCTTTAAACTTATATAATCTGAAGCCTCCGGTCCCGACATAGAATATAAAATTTCCTAGCTATCGTGAAGGAAAGTTTCAATTCTTTGGACTCGGAGGCGAGGATTATCCCTCCCAGGTATTCATTTGCACTCAACGACCTTCCCTCACATTTACAGATTTACGAACGTGAGGATGAGTATCTTTTCTTGATGCCAAATAATGCATCATGCTATCATACTGCAATACTGTTGAGGGTAATGTGTTAAAGCTTTTCTACTGAAGAATGTTTGGATTCTAGTTTTAGTCCTTGATGTTGATATATTCCTTTTTCTACGATAGGAATGGATCAGAAGCAAGATGCCTGAACGTAAAAGATGGAAGGATCTCTATCGCACGAAGAAAGAGGAAGTGCTTTTCCTTGATGGATGTTATATAAGGTGGACCATGCAACAGTGTAACAGTAAAGAGCTAGTAAAACTAGAGGCCACAGGGCGGTAAAGTGTGCTTCAGGATTGATTTTAATGTTCCCCTCAAGGAAGGCAGTGTGTCCTAGTCTACATGATACTGACATACAGAGTTAAGGTACGGGGAAACCTTAATGGGAGCTAGGTTTTTTAATTCAGCACTCGGGATGTTTACTATAAAATCCGCTTTGCAATGAATTTTGCGCTTTTTTTGCTTGACATGTCTTGGGACTACCTCTAGAATCTCCTGCACTATGTGCCATGTCCAGTAATGCCCTCTACGCACCCTTTCCTCTTTGTAAATTTGTACTGTGTGGCAGCTTCCCACGGCTGTTGCCTTCTCGCTGGAATATGTTCAGCATGCCTCTTCCTGCATAGTGTTAGTCTCCTGGTTTACCATCTGGGTCACATCTTGCCCTCTTCCTGCAGCACAGCAGGTGTTAAGAACCTTGTCCCACCCCCTTGGTTCCTTAGCCGACTGCCTAGCTGTTGACTCAAAATGGTGCTGATGGTTTTAAACTTGGGTTTGTTTAGCATCCTCCTACTGAGCAGAGTTGCATTCTCTGTGTCACTGCGAAGACTTGTGACCCCTCCCACCTCTCTAGTTTGGACTCTTTCTGGTCTCCTCTGTAGGATTTTAGGAAAGACGCTAGATTACGATGATAGTCACAGCGAATGCTCCACAGGGAACTGCAACAAACACTTGGAGACAAATCCTGGTTTCGCTGCAGACAGCATAGCTTAACGAGAACGGCTCAGAGTAGTCTAAGGCCCGAGACTCGTACAAAGAGATGGCTTTCTCATTTGAACAGGAAGACCTGGTCCTGGTTTCCTTTATCCCGAGATCCAAATATGGACAATTCTCACAAATAGCTTTGTCTAACTTTTGTATTTCAAGAATAAAAACAATAAAACTCATTGTCTGAAGCAAGGAAAGAAAAAAGAGTTAAAATAAGAAACGTTAAAATAAAGAATGCAGTTATATTGCATGAATCCATTTGGAAACAAACGGCAACAGACAGAACATGTACAGTTTTAACAGATATCTGTATATATTTTGCACATGAAATAAAAAAATATTTAAACACAAGGGCACCATGGTCTGTTCAAAAGTGTGGGTAAAAAAATCAGTTGGAAATGTACAACTCGCAAAACATTTTAGAGGGAAGAAGGAAAACAAAGCTGACCTATTTTTGTAGGTACAACTCTTTATACCATGACACACACACACACCACATGTTTGTGTACCTGCATGTTGAACACTTCATCAGAGCTTTCAGACTGGCCCGTGAGATTGCTGACTTCCGCAGAAGCTTGAGATGACAGTGACGAGGAGGAATATCTGTTCACAGCTGGATAGCTCAAAGGACTGTCAATAAACAACTGAAACGTTAGTCACGGATACAGAAACGCTTACTTTTTAATATAATACTACAAAGTCATGTGTTATCTGCCTTAAGCTTTCGGGTCAGTAATTGTGTGTTATGCGGAATGCTTATAGCATGCATTATGAATTTTGCAGTAGAGCGTAGATGAACCCCAGGTTTTCTCTTACCTGCGCCTCGGTATAACTCGTGGATCTTGACTCATTGGACAAGGTACTGAATTTCTACATCCTCGCGGGCTTCCATTGGTGAAATTGACAGGACTCGCTGGCACACAGGAGGAATAATCCTGAACATTGGACACAAAAATAACGTATATAATATCACCACCTGAACAACAAATGTATTCACAAATGTTGAATAACAACAAATCAAAAATGGGAGCATGCAAGTCAATACAGATAAATAAAAACTTCAATGCAGCCTTCCTTGGCTGAAAGCTCACAATGAGAGAAACATTAACAGTTGAAATGTAATACAGAAAGTCCACCAGCAGATGGCAGTGTTTGTTAAAAATTGACGTGGTACTGAAGCGCATGAAGATGTTTCACAAATCTCCCTCTAGGCTTAGCTCATCATTGAAGTCGTTCACGCACCTGTATTCCCAAACTGGATTTCATCTCAAAGAACTGATCCACCAGCTTCTTATGCAGCGGGCGCATGTCCTGGGGCACAAACTTCTCGTGCACAGCGAGGCCAAACTCCAAGATCTGAGCCTTTTGGTAAAAAACAAAAATAGGGAGTTTGGCAGAGAAATTCATTTCGTAGATTTGTGCTTAAATCAGTTTATAGCTGACCAATATTTAATAAACTCGGGGAAAAAATATATATATTTCGAAAGCAAAGCTTTTCAAACAAAAACAGTTTTGGAATGTTTGCAACATTAATCACGCTTCACTCAGTCACGTCAATCTATGATGAAGCAGAGCGCCAAGCGAGACAGAGTAGTTTATTATGCTTTCTGAACTTTTTTTTTATTTGTGGTTGTCCAATGCGAAACATTTGAATGTTAATTTTGTATAATAGTTACCGGACACATTTCACTTCAAAAACAATTAAAAAAAAGCCAAGCGGCAAAAGCATTTATCTGCCACCAGAGCATTTCTGTCCTTTGACTGGTTTGACTCAGGAGATCAAACAGCAGAGGTACTCCCTGCAGGAGGTTTATGTAATTAATACCTGGACCTTTGGTCTCCAGGGGCCTTCTCTCTTCGTCCTCAGTGGTTTGCTTGGATCGCTCGCGTGCGGGTTGAACTCTGCCTGGGTCTGTTAGTATCAGAGACAGATTCGTTTCTCCTGGAGTCCCACTCAATGATGTCATCACCGGGGGCATGGAGAGTGGATGTTCCTTCATTCAGGATTCCCAGACATGCTGCCCTTGCCTTTACTCCACCCCCTTTAATGTCTAGAATAAGGAAGATTCAGGTGAAGCTAGAGGAAGCCATCTTAGTGTCTCCAAGATGGCTTGTCCTGAACCTGGTGACGAATCCTTCATTATTCCTTCCGGTGTTACCATCCCCCTCTGTTGAACACCACTGTGAAAAATGGTCACCAGTCTTCACTCTGCGACACAGAAATTGAGCAGTTGGAGCCCCACACGATGAAGTTCTAGCTGCAAAGCAGTTTGAGTTCAGCAATCCAACCAACCCTTACTACGGATGGCTATCAAGCGGGGTTAGTACTCAGGGTTCACTCTTGGCAATGTGATCCTCGCTGGATGTTTTCTTGAAAGTTTTTTCATTTTATTTCTCAGGAAATTCACCCTTGCCCATTGGACCTTGATCCAAACTATTCACTGGTTCTGTAAAGGTGACTCATTTTTGGAAGACATGATCCCTCTCTTGCCTCCAACTTTTCTTGACCTGTTGACTCGTTTGCGCCGGTCTCCCCTTAGGATCGTCTCTAGTGTCAGAGAACTTACAGGGCTCTTCCCCTACTTGAGGCCTCCCTCCCCTCTCTGTCTACTTTGATTCTAGTCTACATTCAATTTTCAGAAGCAAAATGTCTGGGTTAACTGGGTGCTACTGTGGACCATGAGTTTTTCTCAGAGGTTTTGCCAAAGAAGGGAGTCCTTCTGGCAACCAGGGTGTTTCCGCCCACATTTTGTTTTGTGCTAAACCCAGTATCTTGAGAGAACCAGAATCTACAATCTCTGGACCATCAGGACGCTCTCCTCTGCTGACTAGAATGCGCGTCCGATTAACATAATCGCTCTTTTCTTATTCTCAATTAAAGGCCAGCTTCCGTGAGGGGAAGCCTTTATCGGAAACCTTGAGATGCTGAATTGGACAGGCCATCTCAGCAGCTTATGATAAGGCCCTAGTTTCAGTTACTGAGGAGCACTCCAGTCACATATATGGAAGCTTCCTCACTGAAGGAGTTATCCCAGACTCATTCATTGAACATTATAATTTTACGCTTTGGGGTTTTAACTCGAATGCATTTTGGACTGCTGCTTATCGAGAGATGTGCTGCTGAATTTATCGGTGGGCGCACAATATGCTTCATGGGTATTGCACACTGCTGGGTGTTAGCATTTTCTTACTGGACACACAAACTGATTGTCTTAACCTCCCCTAGACAGGACTTTGACGAGTGGGAGAAAAAGGTGATAACTTCTGGATAACTTATGGGTAATCTTAAATACATCAAGTAGTATTCCTCCTCGTCCTAGAGTTAGCCACATCCAGCCCTGTCTGGCTCCAATGGAGTGCTGGTAGGGAGAAAGCTCTTCATGGACGGGGGAAGAGGCCTTGAAGGGAGAATCAGATGTTTTTCCGCAGGCAAATACATTTACTCCTCGGATCAACTCTTACGACTGCGGGGTGCACTCAATGGAAAATGTTTACACTCCATGTCCCTAGTCAAGGATGATTCCATCTGCTTCCACTGTTCTTTTAAACTATGTCCAGTCCCTAAATTCTGGCCTGCCTCGCAGATCCCTTCATCGTACAAAATGTTCTAATTAAACTGCAGATCCTTATCCAAACATTCCTCAGAAATTTCCATCCTACTAGAAGAGGAACATCCTGATGCTTTGCTTTTAACCGAAACGTGGCTCAACAATGAGTCTGAACCTGAACTTGTGCAATCCCTCCCCCCTGGGTACTACATTCAGCAGAAAGACCGTGAAAAAGGGAAAGGTGGAGGTACTGCCATTGTACTTAAACATCGGTTTAAATGCCGTATTGTACCTGACCCCTTACCAGATTGCGAAAATTTCTCTTTTGCAATCAGGCTTTCACCCATCTATACCTTTTCAGGTATCTTAATTTATCGTCCCCCTGGAGCTTGGACAACTTTTCAAACTCTTACCTGAAATTGCCACCAATTTGGCCAGCTCCCCCTCCAATTTTACGCTGTTAGGGGATCTCAATTTGCATTTAGATGTCCCCACTAACTCAGTAGCGTCTGATTTAGTTCAAAATCTTTTAGCGATTCAAATAAAGCAAAACGTCGTTGGCTCGACCCATATCAAAGGTCACCTACTAGACCCAATTTTCACTAATAACAACGAATTATTAGTGGGGGATCCCATTCCCTTGCCTTGGTCAGACCACTTTTTGATTCCTTTATCCTGGGATATTCCGAGACTACCTACCTCTATTAGCACCGTCAGTAGTTGGGAACGCATGTGGTTCAAACTCCCTCTAGAACAGTGGATTTCAGTTCTTGAAAACACAAGGCCTACATTAGACTTTAACCCCATTTCTTCTAACGAAAAATCTAACCATTGGATTGAATCTTCTTTGGACCGTGTTCTCCCTAAGACATGTGTTAACAAAAAAGTTAGATACAACACTTCTCTGTGGTACTCTCCTAAGCTTTGTGAGTATAAACAAGTCTGTAAAAGACTAGAGAAGAAATGGAGAAGGGATTACGATGTGTTAAGCAAACAGAAATATAGGGATGCTATAAAATTTTACCCAACAGAAGTTAAATGTGCACAAGGAGCTTATTACGAGGAAAGAATTAACCTAGCTTCTAACTCCTCTAGGGAAATCTTCCATATCGCGAAGAATCTTCTTAAGCTGTCCTCCCCTGAGGGTCCTCGGGATGGTGCCCCTGCCCGATGTAACGAACTGGCAGAGTTCTTTTACAAAAAAATCCAGATATATATATCACCTTTCCTTACTCCTCCAGCTCCAATAACCTTCCTCTCATGGATACCGTCCCCCCCTGTATCGAGCATTTCCTTGAAGAAATTCCCATGATGGACATGGAGACTGTAGTAAAAATTTCTTCCCTAGTAAAATCTGGCTCTCTCAGCGACCCAGCATCGCCTCTCCCCCCATCTTCTCAGTCAGGCTGCCGAAGTAGTCCTTCCAGCGATACTCGAGTTGATTAACTCTTCTATCACCACTGGCCTAGTGCCACCACCCTGGAAACGTGCTATGGTGAAAGGACTGCTGAAGAAGCCTAATCTAAACCCAGATCTTTTGGGAAACCATCGCCCTATTTCCCTTCTTCCTGCGATAAGCAAGATCCTTGAAAAATATGTTAATATGGTTCTCTCCACGTTCCTTGAGTCCCAAAACTTATTGCACTCCTCTCAAATTGGATTCTGCTCTTCTTGCTGTGGTCGAAGAATCCAAGAAAATTCTTCTCCAAGGAGGTACTGCGACTATCATCCTCTTTGACCTCAGCTCCGCATTCAACACTTAACTATGACATCCTGATTAGCAGATTGACGAATGTTGGAGTGTTTGGTGGTGTTATCACCTGGCTGCAGTCCTTCTTGGAAGATAGAACCTTACATATCTCCAAGTGTATGTCACTCAGCTGCGGTGTTCCTCAGGGTTCGTCCCTAAGTCCTACATTGCTTAATGTATATATGAGTCCTCTAGCAAAGATTGCTCTTCCATATGGTATTAAGATAGTCACGTACGCTGATGACACTCAACTAGTCGTGGCTTTAAATCATCCTGAGAACTCTTCATCTTGTTTAGGACCTTGCTTGGAAAAAGTTGCTAAGTGGATGGAACTCGCCTGCCTTAAACGTAACGGAGAAAAGTTGGAGCTTATGCTTCTGGGTAACCCCCCCATCTTTGACCTTGGATTAATATGGCCAAATTGTCTTGGCCCTGCCCCTGCCCCTAAAAACCAGATTAAAAGCTTGGGCATGTGGCTGGACCGGTCCCTTAAATTTGACCATCAGGCAATGAAACTGGCTGCCACCTGTTATGGCATTCTTAGAATACTCCGTAAAGTTCTTCCTCTCCTCCCCTCTTTGGCAAGGAGACTCATGGTCCAGGCTTTGATTCTCTCCCGTCTGGACTACGGAAATGCCCTGTACTTGGGGGGCCCCTCGAGCAACCACAACAAAGTTGCAAATCGTTCAAAATTGTGCAGCACGTATGCTGCTTAAGACCCCTAACAGCCAATCCGCCAAGCCTGCTCTGAAGGCTCTACACTGGTTGCCTGTTATGGAGAGAATAAAATTTAAGTCCTTATGTATGGCCCACAAGTCCTTTTGGGGGAAAGGGACTTTAATTAGCCAAACCATCATCTCTCCCTACCGTCCTAACAGATGCCTTCGTTCGATCAACCTTTGCCTAGCCTCAGTCCCTAGAGTTAAAAGGGTGAGAAGTGGCGGGCGCTCGTTCTCCTATAATGTCGTCAAACTGTGGAACGCCCTTCCTCTTCATCTACGCTTAGGGTCTAATCTTCTGGCTTTTCAGAAGCTTCTCAAAACCTGGCTCTTCCAAAACCCCACCCACTAACTTGTTGCTATCAGTCTGCTTCCGCTACTAGCGCTGGGAAGCCTTAGGGTATCTACGCGATGTTAGACTTGGCATCTTTTGGCGTGTTTCCTCTGTCTTTTTGCTTTCTGACCTCCCCGTTTTGACTCTGTTTTTGCTGGTTTAGTGTCTCTGCGCACTTTCTCACTGCTGTTCAGTGTTAAAGTGCAAGTGCTCCTGTTGTAAATTATGTTATGGATTGGTGTTTCCATGATTGGCATATTTGATTTACTGGTGAGGCCCTAGTAAAGTGCACTGAGAGTGCCAGGGCTGGTAAATCAAATGCTACTAGTGGGTTTGCAGCACTGGTTGTGCCACCCACAGAAGTAGCCCTGAAAAGGCAACTCAGACCTGCCACCACAGGGTCTGTGCGCAGTTTGTAACTGCCATGTCGACCCGGCAAGTGCACCCACTTGCCAGGCCACAACCTTCCCTTTTTCTACATGTCAGTCACCCCTAAGGTAGGCCCAAGGTACCCCTGTGGGCAGGGTGCTGTGTATGTTAGATGTAGCTCAAGTCTAAAGGGAGTGTGCAGTTCCTATCTGGACGTGGGGGAAAGACAGGTCTTTCTTCATGATGCCCTCACACACCCCGAGAGGTGTCATGCTTCATCATTGGGCGTTTGCCCCTCGTCAGGCCGGCGCTGCAATGCCTGACGGGCTCCCGGAATCGGGGCTCTTTATCGGGGATCTTTTGAAGAAGCCGTTAGGTGTGTGCGGGTGTGGGGGCTGGGTAGTGCACGGGGGGGTGAGATAAGTAAAATAGGTCTGGAGCAGTCCTACTAAGATCAAATGTTAATGTATTAGGTAGCTCTAGCCTGGTTAAAAACTGTGCGTGTGCCCCTATGTGGGAATAATGTTCCTAAAGGGCTATCAAAGTGTGGATGGTCAACATGTTTCGTGCCCAGTCTGCCCCTAACGGGTCAAATGGCACTTCATCAGGACCGAGAAAGCTGAGTGTGAAAAGTGCACTACCGTCTGGTATTGAGATTCTGTGACATAAATTACCAGATGCGGTAGGAGTTCCCTAGTAGACTTGTACTGGGGAGTACTGTAGACCCCTAGTTACATAGTCTAAGGCTGACGGGGATAACCAGAGCACGTCGTTGCTCTGGTTGAGGTGTAGGCAGTCAACTAACAATCGTCCTACCCTTGCTCCGGGCACCGCATCTGGTAATTTATGTCACAGAATCTCAATACCAGACGGTAGTGCACTTTTCACACTCAGCTTTCTTGGTCCTGATGAAGTGTCATTTGACCCGATAGGGGCAGACTGGGCACGAAACATGTTGACCATCCACACTTTGATAGCCCTTTAGGAACATTATTCCCACATAGGGGCACACGCACAGTTTTTAACCAGGCTAGAGCTACCTAATACATTAAAATTTGATCTTAGTAGGACTGCTCCAGACCTATTTTACTTATCTCACCCCCAGCGTGCACTACCCAGCCCCCACACCGCACGCACCTAACGGCTTCTTCAAAAGATCCCCGATAAAGAGCCCCGATTCCGGGAGCCCGTCAGGCATTGCAGCGCCGGCCTGACGAGGGGCAAACGCCCAATGATGAAGCATGACACCTCTCGGGGTGTGTGAGGGCATCATGAAGAAAGACCTGTCTTTCCCCCACGTCCAGATAGGAACTGCACACTCCCTTTAGACTTGAGCTTCCTCCGGAGCCTGTGTGCAGGACCTCTAAACTCGGCTCCCTGTCCCTCCTTTTTTAAATATATGTTAGAGGTAGGACATGTACTGCTGTGTGTGTCCTGGTGGTGAATTACAGTGTATTTCGTTTTTCACCATTGCAAGGCTGCCTGTTCCCATAGGACAGAATGGGGAGTTTGTTTATAACATCTTATAAACATAACTGGCCCTGGGAACAAGGTAGGAAAATAAAGTTTAGTATGCTTGAACTCAGAATGTTAAAATGCATCTTTTAGTGAAGGTGATTTTTACATTCTGTGTTTGAAAATACCACTTTTAGAAAGTAGGTATTTCTTGCCCAACCATCCAGTGTGCCTCTGCTAGGTTTGTGTATTGCATGTCTGGCTTTTGGATGACAGTGGCTGGAGAGGGGCAGCGGCTCCAGAAGTCTGATGGGTCAGGGCTGGGCTGAATAGACCTGGGTTGCATTTAGAGAAGTGGGAGGAGACTTCCTTGCACCTGAATGGGCCTGGTCTGCCTTGCACAATGCCGTCTCCACCCCCTGCCAGGAAGCTGCACCAGTGAGAACAGAACTGGTTTTGGCTGTGTACAGACATTCTCTGCCTTCAGAGAACAAAGGATTTGGTGGTATAAATATTGGGGCCCAAACCCCAGAACTTTAGAACTCTTTTGGACCAAGAAGACTGCCAAGAAGAAGAGCTGGAGAAGCTGTGAGGAGGAACTACCACTTTGCTGAGTGCTTTGCTGTGTTGGCCTGCAGTGGCTGCTTCTGTCTTGGGCAGTAAAGGACTGGACTGAACTTTCTGCAACTTCTTTCTTTGAGTATCTCCAAGGGCTTGAGGTAGAGCTTGCCCCCTGTTCAAGAAGTCTCAGGAACAACAAAGACTTCAAGTTCTTCTGCCCTCAGCACTGGGAACTATGTGTTTTGTGCTGCAACAGAAGAAAAAGCAACCCGACGCCGTCTACGCCGCTGCTGCCGACTCCGTGTCCTGAAGGCACCGCAGAGGGCACCGCCACAACGCAACCCTGGTCTCACCGATGACGCCTGCTGATGCCACCACCGAGCTGCTGCTTGCACCGCGACCTGTGGGCACCGCACTCCGCACCGCCTCGCTTCACGACGCGGCCTTGGTATCCCAAACGACACCGCTCCACGCCGAAATCGACGCCGCTGCCTGCACCGTGGTTCGAGGGCACCGCTCATAAAGTTACACGACGCACCGCCCTCATCCCGCACCGCAGCCTTGGCCTACCGATGCCGGCGCCATCGGCTCCAGTTCGTCAGCCGACGACAGCGCTTCAGCAACGGCGACGTCGCTGCTTGCACCGTGACCTGCCAGCACCGCGACGAGCACCGCATCACTTCGCACC
Organism: Calotriton arnoldi; assembly: GCA_963921515.1. NCBI lineage: Eukaryota > Metazoa > Chordata > Amphibia > Caudata > Salamandridae > Calotriton > Calotriton arnoldi. The sequence goes on along the minus strand of CAWUFW010002681.1, from coordinate 1,818,300 downwards.
GCGAATCTGGTCTCACCGACGACGCCATCTGACACCGCCACCGAGCCACTGCTCGCAACGCGACCTGAGGGCATCGCACGCATTACACTTACAAATAGCGAGTTTTTCATTTAGGAAAAACGTATGTTTACGAACCAATACATACACAGCAGTGATTTGTTAGGTAGGCACAGTCATGTACCATTAGCAAGAGAAAACAGGACGTTCAGCCACAAGACGAGAACGAATCAAAGTACTAAAACACATGGTTTCATATGTAGCAGTATTAAGTCATGTTCAGCGTGGGCAAGTGTTCAGTGCAATGAGTGCAAACATAGAAAGCAAGTGGTGAAAGAAAACATTTAGAACAAAAACAAGCAATTCCTATGTTGACAATAAGTGGCGATTGATGTAGAGGGTCAAAGATCAAACAAGAATTGCTATAGCACCTTAAGGTCTATTGATTGCTACATGTTCATCCTCCTAGAAAGTTGACGTTTTTAGGCGTGGGTGCCAGTGCCCTACCTAATTTTGAGCAGGCACTGGAACCAGCAGTAAGCGTGCTTGGTTCTGCTAGTTGCCCCTAGAAAACACGAAGGGTTTGGCTGGAGGGATCACAGGTTTCTAGAGTTGGCATAGAACCACCTGAACTATGGAGGAACATCGTCACTTTTGTTTCGTATATGTATACTAGAAACATTAAGTGTGGAAAGGAGATGTGATTGTGGCCAACAACAGAACCTCTCTCCAGGTAAGGGACAGTGGGCAGCATCAGCACAGCTCAGGACTTTTTGGAAGTTCTCTTGGAACCAGATGGATGGGTATGGTGTGTCAGGAAAAACAACCATCCTCTGTAGTGATGTGCCTCTTTGGAAGGGTAAGTTTGCTAGGGCCAAAGCAGCACTCAACTCGCTTCCCAGGCAGGTGTTGTGTTTGGGATTTACAGGCAGCATTTCTTACCATCAGATTGTAATGGGGACCAAGATCTCGCACCTTAGCAGGAGACTGCCAGCTAGATGAACCCAGTATAAATGTGCTGGCTCTGGACCAGATCACGTCCTTACTTCATGTGCACACTCTGCTTCAGACGATGCCTTAGGGACATACATTGTCTGACTAAACAAGCTGGGGTTGCTGGCACCACCTTTTCAACAGGGCGTATCATACACTCACATTCCACAGAGGCAGGTTATTCCCTCTATACAAGGGGAACTTTTCAGTTGGGGCTAACACACATTTCACGAAAACCGTGCAAGTGGCTACTGGAAAGCCTGGAGCTCCTTTCTGCCTGCCTGCTCCATCTTATGATTACCTGACAAGTCAAGCTTCTCTCTTCGACAGACCTAGGTTCTTTACAGACTGGTCTCAAGTAAATGGCATCGAGGACTGCATGCAGGTCCTTTGAGCTGACTGGGGGCTGCTGCATTTCATCACAAAAGGGGACACTGCTAGAAAGACATCTCAGGATGTTTCTCCTTCCATCCCAAGGGCAGCTGACATAGGCCAGGGTAATTTAGAGAAAGCACACTATTTACTACTGCTCCCTTAGAACTAGCAAGTGAGGGCTGTCCTCTGTGAACAGCGCACGTCTACAGAGACACAAAGGGTAAAGCTGCAACAGGGGGAGGTCTAGAGCACGCTCATGTCTCAAGTGCTACAGTCACCCGTCCTGGTAGAGCAGTGATAAAGTAACTATAATATCCACAGGGAGAGCTGGTTCAACTACGCATGTGCACCTTCGACGTCTATCTGTAGTAAAAGCACCCATTGGCAGTCTGGCTCCTCCTCGCTTTCACAGGAAGGAGTCCAGAGTCATTCCCTTGGCGGAGGACAAAAGCCTTTCAGGGTAAGTGTCTCTTTTTTCAAGCAGCAGAGGTTATACTGCAAATCTTTCTTCTAGAAACCCTTCTATATCACACTTCCTTAGGGTCTGCTTAACAGGCACATCATTTCGCTCGCAAGGGCGTTCAATTACGTATGTTGCAGAAGACTCTTTGAGCAAAGACTAGAGGTGGTCCTGTAACATTCACTCCTCTTTAGTCCCACTTTCCAGTAAGCTTGAATTATTCTAATAGTTCCCTCATTAGGTTATTTTAAGCCCAACCGATTTCCAATGGTGTACGTGGATAAAAGGTGACAGGATGGATGGAGAAGTGAGGAATGGATAACCATATTTGTGCCGAGACAACCATGTGTGTCCCAAAATCCATGCTTTTCGCATTTGTTCTTAATTGGTGTCTCACGCTCCCTCTGCCTCGCACAGATCCCCACAATGAACATTAGTCTGTGATGCAGGGGATTCAGCTATCTTAATAGTATTTCTGCTCGGCCAGGGAGCCTATCTTTCTTCTCTTCAAGTAACATGATCAGAATGTGCCACTAAAGTCCATCTCTGCTGCAGGCTCCATAAACATTGTTCATTAGTAACTATAAGACCACCATGAATGAAGGAAATGGAATATTTGCAAACGTTGGGAAAACATATTTATTCTTTAGAAGTGAGCACTTCAGACATTTGGACAGATATCCATATTGCCTCATTGATTAGGCCCAGAGCTCTCACTGAACAGATGGAAAAGAGAGAGTGTCACATCTAAGATTTCACTCTATCTGATCAAAAAATTACATCTCTTAACACGGTTACCTGGATACTAAAGGTTTTTAAAGCATACATGGTCGGTTGATTCTCTTCACTTAACATTTCAGCAGAAGCCACGTTTTCAGACATGGGCCTTATGATGCTCGATCACCATCTACAAGTCTTCAAGTGCAGAAGTGGACTTGGGGGCTCACTGCTTTTGTGCAAATGTTAGGATCCTGAGCTTCCATTTCTCCTCTTCTAGTCTGGTCCTACTTTCTGAAGTTTCACCCTGGAACTATTCTGAGGGTGAATGCCTCTCTTGGTAGAGGGCTTGCTCTTCAGGGCTCCCTTTTGCTTAAGTTTCGTGTGTCTTTTTCCAGGAGAAGGTGGTTCGAAAAGCTTTAGCATTTAGAGAATTTCCTAGCTCAAATGGAGAACAACACCTAGGGCCTGTTGGGACTAGTGCATGAGGTGCAGGGGCATTGTGGTATCAGAGACACAGTCAGTCCCAATTATAGCTGTTATAGCTGTCGTTTATGGCCCAATTAAGATTTGTATGGGTCAATTTCCCTAGTCTGCCTTAGGGAACATGGCACCTGCTACGCTACTGAGGGGTGAAGCACTTTGATAAGATTAAAGTAGAAAAAGGTAGCCGTCCCTTATAGGTAGCTTTGTTTTTGGGAGTAACAGGGTCGTGAATGCCCTGGAAGAATTTGACAAGATCACTAAAAGTAGGTGGGATGAACTGTGTCCAATACCAAATTATATTGCTAGGTCTCCCAAATAAAACAACTAAGAGTACTCATAGCATTAAGGACAGAGACTGAACCTTAAAACTGGATCCAGAGCATGCCGGAACCAGATTTTTCGAGGAGATATCACTATAAAATTTGCAACCTGCAACTTAGAAAAAAAAGTTAGGCTAAAGATCTTTCCGGGGACGTGGGATATTGCCAACTTTCTAGGTAGACAAAGCTACACGAGATGCCTTAGGCACTTCCAAATATTTGGAAGACATGCTAAGACCCCACTGAGAAACATCGGAATAAAAATAATGGCAGATCCATTTGTATCTGGAGAACTTAGTTCTTTAGAAGATCAATACTCAACTTTGAATAGCGATCTGTACAGATTCAAGTATTACCTGATGGTGCAATGGCTAAAGGACAAAATTGAGGACACATATTTCCGCCTCACAAACCAGAGCTTGAACTCAACATAGGTGCAAATAAAATGAAGCAAGAACCACAATGGCACCATCTACTTCAAGAACAGAAAGATTCAAAGATGGGTTCACATGAAAAGCTCCTGAAAGGCAGTTTACAGATGCTGTAAAGGAACTTATGCTAGAATCTGTAGTAAAAATACACCACTTATTTACAATTTGCAGGATTTAATTGATTCTGCAGAAACTGATAAAGCTTCACCCGTCATCCATTGCCAAGTGCTGACGCAGCCGATGTACATCTTTTCTCTCTATGTCCAAGTCTGAAATGTTTCTGAGAAGCTCTGAGTAGTGCAATTCAGGGGATTCGGAGTGGAAAAACGCAGGTTGGTCAATTGTTTTAATATTACAATGGTTTTGGAAGTAGATTGATTACTCAACAACCCCCCAAAAGATTCACAATTTTATCTAATGATATCATCAAGGGCATTGGTCTAGAAGTAATGGAATAGAATCAATCTCCATCCTAACAGGCATTGGCGCATGCAGTCTATAATGTTAATCTGATGAAAAGAAAGACAGCATTAAGCAATATTAACAAGTCATGGTTGAGGTTTGTGACATGACATAAAAACAACCTCTTAGGAAAATTCATGTGATTCTGAGCCACATGTGCACTATTCATGCCTTTCTGGGCTCAGGTGCTTCCTCTGTTCATCTTAAGCCAGGCAGTGATTTTGGTAAAACTCCGTCCTCAACAAATAGGACAAAATTAAATATAAAAAAATATATAGGGTTGGTCTTGAGAAGCGTATGTAACATCTCATCCAGCGTGGTGTAAATAGATCAGCTTAGGCTAGGGATAGGCATTGGTTGCTACAGGTGAGGAGACATTAATTGGGAGGTCTTCTTGTAGAATATTGGGATCTTTCTAGAATATAGCTCTCGCTACCGAATGAAGGAATTTATGATCCTTAGGGGATTTGGGTTGGTTTAATTGACAGGCTGTGATGACAGGTGTAGTTAGTTGTTGCCAGCGGCCTTGCATTATGGCTTTCAAGCAGAGATCCTTGCCTAGGAATTCCAACCATAACTTGAAGCAGTTAATTTCAATGCAGTGATAACTTTCATGGAGGATTTGCTGGGGAAGGCTCCATTATAGGCTCATGGGTCTGCCTTTCTCAACTTTCTCAGCTGGTCAGGGTGAAGGAGTTACAACTATGACAGACAACAACTTTCCAGCTATTATCTTTCCAGTCCTTGGATGAAGCGTACAGAGGAGAAAGGATGGGTTTCTTGTGGACTGTTGGTCGATCGCTCCTAATGTCTGCTACCATTCCTCATAGGATCCTATTCGCTGACTTGGATGAGAAGTATGCAGCCCTTTATGATGTTCATAGTTACATTTGTGTCAGGCCGCTGAGCCTCCATGCCTCTGCAGAAGGAGAGTGCGCCTCTAGCACTCCCTCTCTAACACTCCCTGTTCCACTAACCTGCCTCTTCATTATTTATTCTGAGTCTGATTGTATTGAGGGATATTGGGACAGGTGTATGGCAATGGGGGCACTAGATTCTAAGTTACTTGGCTTATCTACCCGATTTATGTGGCTCTCAGGCTCAGTTTCCTTTAGCTTTGTATAGGTTTGTTTTCCGAGATTCCTTACATGGATGACCTTTCAGTGGTATGAGTTCTGCCAGCCACTAGATGGAAACTGGAACTCATACTGAGAATTCACTCTCCTAGATTTTCACTCCAACTTTTTTTTTGTTCAGGTACAGATTTTATTATAAGTATCTGTAAGAAGCAATTGGGTGCTCTGGAGGGTTCATTAGGAGGTGCCAAAGTTCCTCTTGGCACAGATTCTTCCTTTTAGCCAATCGCCTAGATACTGGTGGTAGACGCACCAGAGGCCAACACATTAGTCTGGCAGCATTCAGTTCTACTTCCTCTGCTTTTTCCTCCCATTGTACATGGAAGGTGGGATATGTTCTGGAGCATCTTTCCTAGTTTAAATCTGAGGTTCATAGATGAATTTGCTGCACAGATGAGGAAAGAATGCTTCAATTACTTACCTGTACTTGTCATTATACCAATGCTATCCCTCTTCCAGAAGTCTACTCTGGCTTCGACCTTCAGACATCTTTGGTAACAGCAGAGGATGCACTCTGACTGAGCAGGACCTTTATAGCTGGAGCCTAGGAGAGGCCTAAATGTCATAGGAAAAATCTTATTTGTTTTCCCCAGTGGTTGTGACCACATCACAAGGTACATTCTGCCTCATTCAGAGGATGAGCAGAGACTCTCAGTAATGTAGATTACTGGTAAATAATTTAGGCACTGGTTCACATTATGCTACAACTGCCCAAGCCCTCCTACTCTAGGCATTGCTCAATCGGGCACTTTCGCACCTTCCAGTAGAACCATGGACGTCATTTAGGGGTTGGTAGGGGTCGCAGCTGCAACCCCTGGCACTGTCTTTGCGACCCCTGGCATCAGAGGTGGCAAAATCAGAAACCAGAAGCACAGTGGCTGCCCGTCCTTATGGACTTCAGTTGGGGCTCCACTCTTTGTTTTCTCTCAATTTTTTTTATTACACTCATAGTGAATAATGTTTTATTATTCACTATGAGTGTAATCAAAAAAATGGAGTACAATTGGGTGGAATATGGCCTTTCCTGGCAGTTAAGGTACGTAAATAAAATGCTTCTAAATGTGTGTTGTGTCCGTGCTTGTGGGTGAGTGAGTGTTTACATGAGAGAGAGAGAGTGTGTGCGTATGTGTAAGCATCTGTGTGAGTAAAATTGAAGGTCAAAGAGCATGTGATGTCACTTCCGCTACCCCGGCATTTTGGTGAATTGATGTTCATGAGGAGAACTCGTCACGCCTTTCTATATATATTGGGTATGCAAGTAATTCATCTTTACCAAATGTACCCCACCTATCCCAGTGATTAACCCCTTTTACTAACGGAACAAAGAGCTCTGAAGTGGTCGCAAACTATTGTGTTGGATTCAGGACAAAACAGACAAATTCAGGACGCCCGCGCCTGTCCACTGCAATATCAGTTAAATTACTGAAGCATGAGTGTTTCAAAGTGCACTCCACCATTCCCTTCATTGATCAATGTCCACGAAATGCGAATTATACAAATGGCCGAAAAAAACAGAAATGGACACACCGCGATACATCATGTGACAGATCAATGCAAAACAGAAAATACGTGCCCACAAAATAGCGACATTGAATTAAAAATCTCAAGAAGGCAACACTAGCAAAGTCACAGCTTACAGCTCCACCAAAAGAGACATGGAAGCACTATGCATAAATCTGCCTAGCGACGATTGTACGATGAAGATATGTTTAGAAACAGATGAATACACATACTCATGTCAGTCGCTGGTCTGTGTCAGGCCATTCCTCGAGGGAAAGAAATGTGCTTGTAGTTCCGCAAAGGTCTTCATTTAGTTTTGAAAAAAGTGGTACTTAAGTCACACACACCCTCCCCTAACATCCAAAGTTAGAAGTGAAAGCCCAGCCTTTCTGCAATTTATACTATTATCAAAAACTCGAGTAAACTACAATGTGATGCAATCCAGGTCACACAAATACTCAACCACTAACAGGATTGACCTGCTTTGACTAAGTGTTCAGCAGGCCCCCTGCACACTCCCACAACTGTCAATGCAGCGCGACCTTCTTTCATGCTCTTCTGCACAGGGGCCGGTATTGCTTTCAATAGCACTTGGGTGACTGGCATGTGTGGGTCTAGGCCCATCTGCCATCTAATGGACACGTGAGGGCAGCAATGTTTAGCTGAAGGGAATATTGCAATACTCTAATATGTACGTATGAAGCAGCACAGAAAAGAACAGTTCGCGCAAACACAAGATGGCTTTTCCTGCCTGGTGGCTCTGCATTTATTAGAAAGTCAATTAGGTAATTGTGGGGAGTCAGAGCAAAGTAATTGAAAGCATACCACTACGGACTATAGATTAAGATCTTTGGTGCATTTCTTATAACAACACACTTGGATCTTTTAGGGTGGTGAATAAAGGTTTATGAAATCAAAAACGTGTTAAACTTTAAAACTCAATCTGAAAATGCAATGCAAGAAATAAAAAAGACCATACACATTAGCTGATGTTCAAATATGTATCACATTCAATTCATTGCCTACGCATCATGCAAAGTACAGTGCATAGGTGGAGGTGAACCAGTGCCATTACTGAATATGTGGCTTGTAAAATGAAACCTCATTGTTAGAAATGGGATCTCTGGATGGCTAAGGCTTGCGCCAAAGCCAGGCAGAGACCACCACTCTAGTCAGGGCGAGGGAGATACACGCCAAAGATAACCCCTGCTCACCCCCTTGGTAGCTTGGCACGAGCAGGGCCAAGTCCAACAATCATCAACAAAAAGAACCTGTTTTGACATTTTGGAAAAAGATGAATATCCACTGGTCACTACAAATTCAGTCCAGTTCTTTTAAACAAAGGAATGGGGTGGGGGAGTTTTTGTTCGACAAATCTGAGTACCACTTTGATGTGGTTAGGTTAGTATAAAAGAGATGCGGTGAAAAGACCTAATGAATCTTTGTGTGAATTCAGAGGGCCCCACAAAAGTTTCTTTGGTCGTTCCTTGGAATCATTTCAACACAACACGTCATTGACGCCTTTCGACCTGCTAGCGCCTGGATACCCTCACAGGTGACAAGCGGAACTCTACAAATCCACCTTACATAACATTACAGTGCATAAGGACCTCATCGAGATAATATGTTGACCCTGTAGTTTGATATAACTTTCTGTGTTGAAGGTCTGTGTTTCTGTTCTAAGTTTGTAGTTTGTGGAGAAGTGTGGCTCAATGGTTAGAGCGGCAGACCCTGATGCAGAGATCTGGCCCGGGACCAGGGTTCAATTCCCGCCTCGGCGGGTCTTGGGCTCAATTTCCGTGGACCTGATAATTCTCGCCTCGGTGCCTATTCTAATCATGGGTCCCACTCTGCAACTCTGGGCAATAGCTTGCTTAATCTCCACAACGGCCCCACCAGCACTGGGATGCCTGGCTTCACCTTGGGGGTGCCCAGGAGTGGACATCTCACAGGGAATAGCCAGGAAGGGTTCCACAGCGGTATGCGTATAGCGCCAGGACGCCTCTGTTGGGGGCAGCAGTGCGCTTTACAAGTACGAATTTCATTCATTTTCATTTCATCCCAGGGTGGACAGGTTAAGGAGTAATTATCAGTATCCATTCCAAGTAGAATGATCAGTTCAATGGTCCTAGGGCAGCATGCCATCACGAGGACATCGGAGTCCCCAGGAGGATTTCCACATCGAAAACCTGAGATAATATCCCACAGCATGAGACTGAATGCATTGCTCTTGAAACAGACAGAGCACAGTTTGGACACTGCCTCCATAAAGCACTGAAGGTTATACTTCTTTGAACATTAACTAATAAATATATTTCTTTATGTCTTGCACTGCATTTTCAGATTTATTGAAGTTTAAAAAATTGTTTGATTTCATAACAAAAGATTTTCAGCACTATACACAATATATGTGTGATGCTATAAGGAGCTTACCAAAGATCTCTGTCTATAGTCCTTGGCGGCATTGCACTTTCAGTTACTTTGTCTCAACTAGGCCTAACAAAAATGGTCTTTAAATAGGCTGTGCACTTATTTTTGTGATGGAGGTGGGCTAAGCCATCCCTTTGTCAACTTCATTGCACTTATATAGCGTTAACCCACTAACAAAACACAAACATTGGGTGGTCTCTAAGTTTACTGGGAATCCCTACTCCACTTATATTACACAATGAAGAATACAAACCTCTACAGTATAATAATGACTTTACAAACATGTAGAATCCAAGCCTCAAAGGATATTAACCAGGATACCAATTATACATTTCTCTTTAACCAAAAATCATCTCAATACTAAGGATAACTGACGATCACCATCAGTCCCCATGGGTGTCTTGGGAATCTGGTTTCAGGATGAGGGGCAAGTTGAGAGTAAAGGATTGTTTAAGCACTGAGTCGCTCCAATCCAAACGGTCACACATACATTCGTCCAGATCATGAGGCACACAGGCCATATTTAAGATATGCTTGGTAGGAAATTACTCTTTTGAGTGTGCGATGTGCACAGGAATCCGCAGCTGGTGAAAGCTACCTGCCTCCCTAGTGAGCAGTACACTAAGTGGTAGCATTATTTGTACATTATTTGAGAGAGGGCGGTAAAAGTGCAGTCATGAGGTTACATCTAAGCTTCCTGACAGGGTGGTGGCACCTAATGTTCCCACACAGAGGGCAACATCTGAAGGTAAAGAAAGAACAAGTGGTTAGGTTGCATAATTGTTGAACATTTAATACAATTCGATTGGTAGTAGTGGTTCCCAAATACATGAGAAATGACCGCACAATCAAGGAATGAAACAAAAGTAATATCTGCTAGTGTAATACAGTGTGAGTACAATCATATTTTTGACATCATAGTTGATTTCGGGGTGCTACCTTGACTCAATAGCACCTACTACCAAAAAGATGCTAATAGCACAGAGGACAGCCAATGTGCATACAAAACCCAAATAGATGAGCCCTACTGTGCACACCCTTTAGTATTTGTGACCCACTACGGTACTGGGTAAGTAAAACAGATTCCCACAGACTTCACGCTGGATACATGAAGTGCAAGAATAAAAACGCCAAAGCGAAAAGATTTGACATTTGTGGACTTTGTATGCGGTCTGATGGTTTCAACGGACATGATTTGCTAAAAATACTCATATTTGTTATTGGAAACAGGGAATCTGTTTTACTTACCCAGTACAGTAATGGGTCACAAATACTAAAGGGTGTGCACAGTAGGGCTCATCTATTTGGTTAATTGTTGAACATGATGGCCATTACTGCAGGCAGTCGGTGTTAGGGTGATGAGCGAGGTCACAGCAGATCTCCCACATGACTAACATTACATATCACTTGTTAACAACGGTCATCTGGGGGCTGCAATCTTGCAGGTGTATTCCTGGGATTCATAATGAATGGATGCCTCTTTTGACACCTCTGTCAGTTTCAAAATTAAAATGGAAAATACAAAGTAAGCTGCAGCTTGTAAAAGTAATTGGTGTTGTGTAGTTATTGTCTTCTCATTGCAGTATTTTTTGTATTCATTTAGTGTATGAACTTTTGATATGTACAGGTTATTCACAGAGGAGAAGATGTGGCTCAGCTGGGACTATGACCCCATCCCAGTTCAATGAAAATATACTGATCCAATACTTGTATTTTGGCCAAACACCTGGCTATGCCTGTCATGAATTTACCTGCTCAAGCATCAGTTCTTTTAATCGTGTAATCTTCTCACCATCTTCAGGGTGGTTCAGGATGTAGTCTTTCACAAAGAATGCCTGTAGAGAATATAACCACACAATATGGATAAATCAATGAGCATTTCTCTAGAGTACATTTAATCACTGACCGCAAGGTGTACCTTCAAAGTCACATTAGGAATGCTACTCAAAATGGAACTTTTTTTTGCAGAACACTTGATACAACAGAATTTGATGCTTCTAAGTTTTGGAAGTAACAGGTAGCAATATTATTCAATTAAAAGATAATCAATGTATTAGCCTCTGAGATGAACCAACAATAATATCACGTTTCAGCAGTATGATGAGTGTTCAGTAATTTCCTGAGAATGGAAACAGAAGGTAAGGGACAATGACATATAAGGGCAGAGTCCACAAATCTATGTCTAGGAGGCCTTACATTGCTAACTGCAGAGGATTCTACCGCATTTATCCATAATGCCTAAATATAATTCAGTGACAGAGCATGAATGTCTATTTGAGTTCGAAGCACAGGATCATGAATCTAGACCATGGGCTTTGTACTGGTTATTAGTGCAGGTTACAGAGCAGGCAAGATCCCAAGTCACAGAAGTTTACATAAAAAATCCTCCGAACAGTAGCATGACAAGTTCGCATAAAGCAATATACTTGATATCTTGGGTATTCTGCAAAGAACATTAGTATGATAATGGTTATTGCTAATGATGACACCAGCTTCTGAGACTGGCCAAGATACAAAACAAGAGCCCTGACTAGAAATCACTAACTTCACGATTCCCACAACATAACAGGATTATATTTATATTTTTTACGAAAAGCAATGCTGTCTTGTTTCTGATAGCTTCAAAAGCCACCCATAAATAAACAAAACAGGACATCTCACTTTATGATCATAAATGCATGGGCCATATTTATTAAGCTCAACAAACCCATTCACCCTCCACATGCTTTGAAAACAAATGATTTCCATAGCAAAAACACTAGGTCATAGTTGTCATTTGCTCTCTGTTTCCAAATGGAAGTAGAACTAAGCAACAATGTTACTAATCTGGAACCCACAGCTCCAGGTTACAGCTCCAAAACCCCTGACCTGGGCGGACCCAGTAGAAAACACCCACAGAATTAGGACACACAAATTAAATAAAGAGAAATATCCAAGTATGGTTTAGGCTAGAACATTGCATTTGCCTGAAACCATTAAGATAGTCTGAAGACTTTGAAGATATACTTCCAAGGAGATCCCGCAATCTAAATCGCCCCAGATAAATGTACTTCCAAATACAATTGTGATCTTCAAAATCAAGTAGAGCCCTTTCACTTCACAACATGTTTGTGCATGTTTGTACGGTATTTACTATGTTAATTGTATTTATTTAATAAGAGGTGTACCCTGCTAGGAAGGGCAACACAACACGTTACTTAGAACATTTGCATTGCAACAGGAACATCTCCACACTATAAGAATCCTGATTTCTACAGTGGCATTTTTGCGCCAGGACTCAATAAATGTCATACAGTGAGGGAGTCGTCGGGGATTGGCTCATAAATATTAGAGGCATTTTTGGATGCTGATCCTGAATTGCTTCATGGATATTGCTGAAGACACATACCAAGATAAAAAGGATCTTCTATGAGCTGACTGGGTTAGATGGTTACAGGGTTGTGGGGGGAGAAGCTGTCAATAGTCACAGGATCCATATGAGGGTGTGTATTACCAGTTCTTTTTGTTTTGTATATTGTGTGTATACAGCATACATACAGTATGTGAATGACTTGTGTGGATATAGTGTGACTAACTAGAAACAATAGTCCTTTTTTTATTCATTATATACAGAGGGCCACAGGTAATTTGTCCTCATTGTCAAAGGCCAGCCATCTCATCAACAAGTGATTTAATCTGTTTCTTACACAAAGATTCAAACTGGGACGTTACCTAGCCACCTGTAACTGCCTCTAATGTGAGGCTCGAGAGGAGCACCATTATATGCATGCATTATATAATGTATTTATGTATGTATAAGGTATTTCTACAGTGCAAACCTAGCCAAAAGGCAGCGGAGTGCTTAACAGATATTTGTACCCTCTTTTTGAGATTTCAGGGGTACAAGTACAGTCCTAGGCAGATGACCCCTAAGCATACATCCATTTGAGCAAATATTCTTCCTCCAGCTCAGTGGCAAAACGTGTATAAGGGCATAAAAAACTGGACGAATAACAAGCAACTCAAACTCAATTGCTCTAAAGCTAGGTTTATCTTGCATGTAGTGAAAGGATATTCTTAATATTATTCACTTTATCTGTCCTAGGCTAATTAATCAAGACCCCATTTTTGAATCCTCAGGGAAAAATGTGGGCATTATTTTTTGAAGGAATGACACAAGAGGCTCAAGTAGGTTAGGTAAGTGCAAGTTGTTTCCATCAAATTAGCAGACACAAACCTTTACTTTCATTGATGTCCAACAAATAAAAAGCTTTAGAAGTTGGGACGACTATGAACATTAGGTTGAACTACTTTAATTGTCACTATGTATAGCTGTCATCAGGTCAAATTATGTTCAGAACCCAAACTGCAGCACTGAGGCTCATTACTGGCTTAAAGAAATGCGGATATATAATTAAGTCACACTAGGAACTATTCAGGCTATTAGTTAAGGACCTTGAAATTTTAAAATTGGGGTCCACCTATATTAACCTGGTGTATTACAACTTACTTCTCCAGAAGAAATCTGTGTAGCAGAAACAAAATACTACTACACATTCCCAGAGTTAAACATAACACTAAAGATGAAGGGCTATTTCTGTGGTCAGACCCGTGTTCTGGAATTCACTTCCAGAACAGATTAAATTCTCACCCTATTCTTCAGGTTTTAGAGCAGGTTTCAAAAGTGACCTTCTTTAACACCACTGTAAGACCTGCACCAAGAGTCCTACTTGCTGGTTGTCCATGCCCACAAGTAGGAATACTAGTGGAGATTAGAATATGAACCCGTGATGCAGAAAATTGTAAAGAGTATTTTTTCCTCAAGCATGAGTCAATGGAGGGCACTAAAACATGGGATATGATGCCTGCACTTCATGACTCATGCATAAGCCAAAGAAAGAGGAGATTGTTAAATGGGAAAATTAAACTAATGTTATTCTCACATATATATCATCTGATTTCCTTTCTGTAGCCACCCTTGTAGGCAAAACAAACATCACACTTGCCTACCAGAGTAAGGCAAGCAGTGAGCAACATTTTGAAAAAAATGTAGAGGTTTCCAGTCATGTTCTTACCGCCTGGTATCGAGTAACTCCACCATTAACAGCAGCATCGATGACTCCATTTAGACACATTGTGAGTGGATTAATATTAGGCATCTGTCGAGTTTGGCACTGACTTATCAGTGTTCGTAGCTGCTGGTTCTTGTTTTCCAACACCTCAATAGCATTTTCCAGCGGACTCATTTCCACCTAGGAGAAAGTTAGGGAGAACAATGTAAGACTTTCTGCATCCTAAAATTGTAACCAAACCTTTTATTTAATTTAGAAAATAAGTAAACACTAAAGAAATGTAACAGTATGTCAGAAGGACCAGATCATTTCTTGATTGGGGCGAAGGTGAATAATATTGAAATCCACAAATTGTTTTATTGTCCCACAATGCGAAACCTGAAACATTATGGCAACCGTGTGTGCATAAAAACCTAATTCATCATAGGCAATCATTTCTGAAATGGATATACACCTCTAGGCAGTCTTCAAAGATTTGCTGGAAGTGCCATACCAATTTGACAGTGACAGCCAAGGATTTCAAGTAAACGTCCTCCTGTGAAACGAGCCATAAAGGTGTTTTTGAGCACTAGATTATGCAACAGTTCTGGACAGACTAATGGTTAAAGTCGTTTTAGATCAAAGCCTACACTTCTTGGGGACATTCAGAAAACTTCTCTGGGAATGCATTCTGCCCATTGCTTACCATTGGCTTTGGGCCTGATTACGAGGTCAGTCAGAAAGCCTCCAACCGCTGGTCGGAGGCTTTCTGACCAACATGGTAGGTTTAAAGTCCAACCGCCGTATTACATTGATGACAGTCGGAGTTGAAACCGGCCGGGGGATCCGACTCAGTTCCGACGGGCTTAAGTAGCTCGTCGGCCATTTGCATTGGCCTCATAATCCCTTAAAGACAGCGTTTCAGTCGTCGGGATTATGATGTCGATGTCCGACAGCCTTTCCATATTGGACTTTCTGACCTGGAAAGGCTGTCAGAAAGCAACTTTGGGGGACCTCAGCAGAGCCTCCTTCCCCCCTGGCCCTCTCCTAAGGGGCCTGGAAATCCTTGCACCATGTGCAGGGATTTTCACAAACTCCCATTTCTCAATGGGAGCTTGTGCTGCGGGCGGAAACCGGCCACCGCACAAGCTACCATGTAGAAATGGGAGTTTGCAGCTGCACCATGTGCAGTTGAATCCTAATTCGGTGTGCGGAACTGCCGACCTATGGTCGGGCGGTTCTTAGCACTGAGACGGTGTCAGTCGGAGGCAACTCTGACCAACATCGTAATCAGGCCCTTTGTGTTTTCTAACTCACAGTTGCTTGCTTGGTATTTGCTGGCTTTATTAGTTTTAAACTGTCCAATATGTCTTTGTCCCTCCCATGGAGCATAGCCTGTTTACTGTATTCTTCCGTGAGTGCTCGCTTTCTGTAAACAAGCTTTCAAATTTTGTTTTTATCTTGTCAACTTTCCTGTGCATTCAAAGACAAAAGTCAAATGTTGGGCTCTGTCTTACGAGGAAGCTTGCTGTTTATGTTTCTTTCTCTGACTTCAAAGTGGGAGGATGTATGTGACAATCATGCTGGGTTCTGGGGGGTGCTAAAGGAAGGCTGTACGATGTTATTTTTTTCTAGCACACAACAAAATGTACATGTCTGTAAATGAACTGTGCAAATATTTCAGAATATATCAGGATTAGGAAAGTGTGGGGCAACAAATATTTTAATACCATCAAAGAAATCAATACACTAGGTCAGCGGTTCTTAACCTTCTGACTTCTGTGGACCCCCCACAGAATCACTACTGGAATCCAGGGACCCACACAGAGTCATAATTGGAAGCCAGGGACCCCCAGCCTAAGCAATTTCTCTGATTTGGATCTCAAAACAATACACAAAAATACAAAGACAAATATTAAATCAAACAAATGGTCAAATATTTTGTGTAATTCACAATTAAATATAGAACAAAATTTCAAATATTCATAGTTGCTTCTTTATTTGTATATAATGTATTAATTTTAATTGATTCATTTTAATATTATTTTATTTTGTAAAACAGTCGCATTGAGTAGGCCTCGCAGACCCCCACCCCCCTCCCACCCTCCTGGGTCTTCGGACCACAGGTTAAGAACCAACACACTAGGTGATGCCATTTCCACACAATCTTATTTGTGCACTGTACAGGTTTATCAGTAAAACTGTATGACTGTGCAAATGTAATAGTCATTTCAAATGAAAATGTGTTGTTTGTAATGGCACATCCTCTATTCCAAAACATTCTACTCCCCTCCAGTCGCGGCCGGCATGACTCGAGGGTGGGGGGTCGGGTAGGGAGGGATGTTGTGCGGGGCGGGAGGTCACACGGGGAAGGGGGTTGGAACAGGAACCAGGCAGTAAGGCTCCCACCCCTAAGCCAATCACCACGCTGCAAGCAGCGTGGTGATTGGTCGGGACGCCGCCCAGCCAGGGCCTAATGGCCAGGCCATGTTCTCCAGAGGGCAGGGTGCGCATGACTGGTCATGGCACTCAGGAGTGGGCACACTACTCCTCCCCTGCCCAGCCCTGCTCGTAGAGCAGCCCCGCCCACCCGCAACCAAACATGTCTGCTTTCTCACAGTGCGAGAAGCAGAAACATAAAATGGTAGTTATTACCATTTTATGTTTCTGCTTCTCGCACTGCGAGAAAGCAGTGGGGCGACACTCCTCCGCCCTAGTGGAGTAGCCGCCCCTGCTCCCCTTAAAGCTAAGCCACTCTGCTCTACGCCACTCCACACCACTCTACGACACTGTACTGCACTCTATGCCACTTCACGACACTCTATGGCACTCTACTCCACTCTTCGATACTTTATGCCACTTTACTCCATGCTGCCCCACTACACTCAATGAAAATGTACTCCACTATACCCCACGACACTCTACGCCCCTCCACTCTATGCCACTGTACTCCACTCTATTGCACTCCCCTCCACTCTACGCCCCTTCACAACACTCTAAGACACTCCACTCAACGACACTTTGCTCTATGACACTCTACCCTACAACAATCTACTCTAATCTACTCCACTCTACAATACTTTATTCAACTCTACGACCCTCCACTCTATGCCACTCCATTATACAATACTTTACTTTACTCTACGCCATGCCACGCTATTCCACTCCACTCTATTTTATTCTGCACCACTCTACACCAGTCGACACCACTCCACTGTACAACACTCTACTCCACTCTATGGCACTCAACACCACTCTATTCTACAACACTTGACTCCACTCTGCTTCAATCTATATCACAACACTCTCACCACTCTATGTCCCTTCACTCTACACCTCTCCACTGTAAGTTCCTCCATTCTATGCCACTTTACATCACTTCACTCCACACCACTCCTCTCCACTCTACTCAATGGCACTCTGCACCACTCTACACCACACCACGCCACTAACTTTTAGCCCTGCTGAACAGAAGCCACACTGGTGTACAACATGTTAAAGCACATTGGCAAAGCCAATAGTTCTTGAATAGGCGAGACCTACTGGATTTGCCAATTCTTGCCTTCTGCTTGCCATGAACATGAGCAGCTTCTTCCCTCATATTAATGGTGCTGCATGTGCAACGTGACCAATAGGTGTATCAACAGAATGCAAATGTTTGAGAAGCTTCTTGGTCCCTCCCTCTGTTTATCCTACAGTGGTACTGCTGGGTCTGAAAGGTGAACTCCCATACCCATAGTTTGGCAGGTTTGTTGTAGCATACACAAGTCAAATATGAACTGTTCAAATTTGCCTGTCGATGAGGAAGCTAATTGTTCACATTTCAAAGGTATGGTACTTTCTTTAGTATCAACATAATGATAAAAATCAATTTGAAAGACAATCACCAAGTTTAGCATCAGAAGCTGTGGTCCATTCGGACAAACATCCTGATGCGCCAGCCAAGTGGAACCACTGTGCCAT